>OZ005741.1:95742581-95916653 GCA_963930735.1 Dioctria linearis
ACGTGATGTGTAATGAGAATTTCTTGCCCGTACCTCGTTTCCATTTTGTGTTCTAGTACGATTTCGTCTTTACGCGGAATGTTCGTTCTGACGTATGTACTTGCCATATTAATGAGATAATTCGCGTTGTTTATCTCTGGCAATTTGAGATAATGTGATTTCGCAAACTTGAAGTGCTCATTTTTGTTTGATTTAAGTGTTGTGTTAACCATATCACATTACTCAACTCGCGAGTGTCTCAAGTTTTTATGTCGATGCGCCGCTTCCAGCCCAGCCGTTCATTCGGCATTATTTACTTACATCGAGGGAAGGAAATATAATTAGGTAGTTGCATTTATCCATTAAAAAGTAGAAGTGGTTCTTTGTGGTCTTTTTGTTTGTTTTCAGGCGAAGCCACCGAGGAGAGGATTAGACGACATTATAATAAAAAAAATGATTTGTTGCAACTTTATGGGTATGAGCTGAATTCAAATAAAGTCCAAGAAGTTCCAGCACTTCCGAAGGATAGACTTTTCGCAGATCTAGCAAAATATGAGGAGTTCATTCAGAAATATCATGAGCACGTTATATAATTAGGTGGTTGCATTTATCAATTAAAAAGTAGAAGTGGTTCTTTGTGGTCTTTTGTTTGTTTTCAGGCGAAGCCACCGAGGAGAGGATTAGACGACATTATAATGAAAAAATGATTTGTTGCAACTTTATGGATATGAACTGAATTCAAATAAAGTCCAAGAAGTTCCAGCACTTCCGAAGGATAGACTTTTCGCAGATCTAGCAAAATATGAGGAGTTCATTCAGAAATATCATGAGCACGTTCAGCCGAAACCACAATTAGTTGTGATTTTCGCTACAATATTATAGATTTGTTTACTGTAACTTCTAGCATCGCACTGTATGTTTGATTATCTATTGTAATGGCTATAAAAATTTTGTTTCGTTCCGAGGCTAGTTGATACAAAAAGTTTCACCTATTTGGTTCACATCTTGCCTAGAGTTTATTGTATCCACTTCCATTGGCTGTACCCTTTTATTGTTATTATATTGGGCGGAATTTCTAAATTGTGTACTATTATTATCATAGTTTCTTTGAGGTTGACCTGAATTGTTTCTAAAATAATTATTTCGAATTTGTCCCGAATTACTACGATTTAGATTATGCTGTCGACTTTGGTTAGCCTGGTTTTGAGGATTATTATATCGTGAATAGTTTGCATTATTAAGGTGAGAGTAATTGGTATGTCGATTTTGCTCGAAACTGTTATTTTTTTGTCAGAAGTTATGGTTATGTCTTGATCGATTATGTCGGTTCTGGTTTCTGTCTCTAAATGTTGGGTTCGATCGAAACAATTTAAGATTGTATTCGTCTTGTCCAATATATTTATTTGTTATGGATCTAATTTCCGCTAAACTGAACTTATTATAGATTTCGGCTGCTAGAGCCCCTGCCGTAACCTCTTTTATTTTTAACACTAGCACACTACTAAGATTATTCACTATCTGATTTTGATATTCGCTAAATATAGAACACTCCGCAATATCGTTAACAGAAATAATTTTATCTAATTTTATCTAATAATTCCATAATGGTACTTACTCTTAACATACTAATTTCTTTCATAATGTGTCCTTGGTCTTTCGTTGATTTATAGTGTAGTTTTAGTTTTGCTTTGCATTCGGCCCAAGTTGTGGGTGGTGCAGTTTCCAAGTAGTTTTTTGCTGGTCCTAGGATTTTTTCATTGTATATTACGCTGTATGCTTGTGGAGCCTGCTGACCATACTCTGTTAAAATCCTGTCTACAGATGTAATGAATGTTGGTAGTGTCCCATCTTTTCCTTCAAATGCTGGTAAAAATCGGACCTCCTTCTCGATAACACTTCCTAGATTTGGTGGCAGATTTTGCCTGTTAACGATAGTCGTGAGAGCAACCGAACACTGCTCTATTAAGTTTGGTTTTGGTGGTACGTCTTGTGGTTGGGCCATTTTCCTATTTTCGTCGATAATCCTGTTCCCTTGGCCTTTTCTCCCCAGTGTGGCTTGGTAGTGGACGTTTCTTCGTAGTTTAGTAAATTTTGCTTTAAACTACTTTATTTCACACTTTATGCACTTAGTATACACTGTTCAATTCGTTTCACTGGATTCCAACTCTACTGAGAGGAATCCTACCGACTCCGCCAGTTAAATATATATATTTTACTTTTAAATTCACTTCTTCTATTTGGGATAACCAAAGGGAAAAACGTATTTTAAATCAAAAGCTCTCACTGGAAAATTATTAATTATTTTATTATTCACAATAAGACAGAATTCAAATACTTCGTTCTAATTTCACGACGGATCACTAATGACTGACTACCTTATTTTTGAGGCCATTACCTTTAACTCGTACACGAATTTGTCTATTTATATATTTCTTTACTATTTTCGACACTCTCGTAGACCCAGTTTTCGTCATCACAGCGAGTTGAAATTTGGCACACAGGTTCATGTCGCGTGACAATTGAATCTCTCAAAATTTGAACTGGAAATTTCCATGGAAACCCCGGAAAATCGGGAAAAATCATTTGAAAATTTGGTACAAATTTGATTAGTGATAAATCCGTTTCAGGAAAAATGCTGACAATCACCGATATATTTCAGTATGATCAATTAGAGGTAATAAGTGATTTGATTCATGAAGAGAAAGAATATTCAAGTGAAACTTCCCAATCAAAACATCTGAGTCCACCTCTGTGTGTGAAGAAAAGTTTATGTTCTACTTTTTGATGCGGCTTGGCCTCAGTTTTGTTTGAAAACTCATTTTTTACTTATTTTATTTTCTGCCTTTTTCACGTTAACTATATTGTTATTACGTGCTGCATGGAGAAATTTTAAAACAATTTTTAAGTCATGTTTGTGCCGATCCGAAAACAAAAATTTTTCGAGTATCAAATCGTTGATGTACTGCAACGGTTTTCTGAAATTCAAATTATGTTTTTAAACAGCGCTTTTTAGCTGTCTTCCAACTTGATCCCATATAACATGAATTTTCCCGATTTTCCATGTTTTCCACAGACTTTTCCTATTACTATGAATTTTTTCTAAAAATTTACATGAATTTTCCTCGATTTTTCATGCACGTTTTCATGATTGTTGAAAAGAAAGTATTGATGCCAGTAGGACGAAAAAAAAATGATCCCGCATAGCTTATAAAACTTTTTTGTCTGAAAATTTTCCGGAAAAGTCGGAAAATTCCGGAAATTCCAGAAAAATTGGAAAATTCTGCACTTTTACTGAAACAGATTTATCACTAAGTCGACCACATTAGTGCGGTGAAGGTACAACAATTTTCGTTTAGTTGCCTTTTAACAACTGGTGTAGATTGTCAAAGAAAGATCTCTCAAACGTTAATAGTGGGACTTATTGTGCCCGTGCTCTGTAAAATTTTTTTGCTTTTCTTAATATTCAACCTTCCGATAGCTCACTGAGGGATAGGTGAAAATTGTCATTGTGGTATTCAGTATATTACGTGCGATACGAAATCGCATAGTCTTTGAGTTTTAAACATAGAAAGAATAACAACTCGAAGTCAAGCCGGAGTGTTACGCCGGTTTGCTGAATTACCTTTCCATTTGGACTTAGAAACCGAAACTTTCGAGATGACGGAGGTCAAGATTTCCCTGTCCGATGTTCGCCACATGATCCCAAACTTTGATGGGAATCCTAATGAGTTGGAAAAATTTATTGCCTGTAGCAACATACTATTCTCGTCAACAAAAAATGATAAGGAACAGATCTTCTTTCTTGACTTTGTCAAAACCAAACTCCAGGGACCCGCATTTGAGCTGGTTCAATACAAAACTTGTGCCAAATGCGAAGATTTGGCGCACGAGCCTAAAACCAGCTTCAGAGAAGAAAAATCCAGAACAGTAATCCAAAATGAAATTGCTCAGACAAGCAGTCGTACTAAGAGACTGTCAGAGAATTCGGGGATAGACTAATGCGGTCGCTGATGAATCTGAATTCAGCCACGTATTCTGGCATTGAAGATGCTAGGGTACGTGAATTTCTTATAAAAGAGAATCAGAAGCTAGTGGTGCAAGCGTTCGATGATGGCTTGAGAAGCCACGCGAAGGTCATACGCGAGATACTTGTTTCCGAAACACTAACTTGCCCAACTTTGCACCTAGGCAAATTAAAAGAGAAGTACAGCGTATCACTTGTAGTTATTGCTAAAAACCCAATCACAGGATGCAAAATTGCCGACAGCGATTAGCACAGAGTTCCCAATTCGCCTAAAACAACCCAGTGCTTTAGAGAAAAAGCCTCAAATTAATTATAATTACGACGATTACTCCAACGAACTGAAAGCTCGCCTGCAGCATGGACAACAAATAGCAAGAGAGACTTTAGTCCGAAAGAAGGATTAATCAAAGGTCTACTATGACAAGAATTCCCAATTAAAGAAATTCAATTTAGGAGATAAGGTTTTCCTTAAGATTCATGTACGACAAAACAAATTTACTTCACTCTGGAAAGGTCCCTATGAAATCGTAAAAATACCGTCAAATGAAAATTCTGTCAGCAATAAAGTTCCCTAGCCTAAAATTTAAAATTATTATAGAAAATTAAGACACGACTACTCGCCTTAAAATCTATTGTGTCGCATAACCGATGCTATACTCGTCCCCCGGATCAATGATAATGGGTCATCACCCAAGTTCGCCACACTTACGCTCATGTTAATTATTTACCAACACTTATCAAATAGCAAACCCAAAAATTAACATGAATCCCCTTTCAGATCATGAACATTGCACCGTTACTACTTTATATCGCCTTCGCAAGCGGAAGCGAACTTCTCATCACCCCAATCCGGCAAGGCTCTGGAATATATTTCGAGGAATTGGGAAAAGTAGAGCTCTACTCTAATGAGTGGAAAGTATTCGTCTATTATGACTTAGGTACCTTGGCTCAGGCATTAAGGCACATGAATAAATACGTCGACCAAATAAATAATCTGTGTAAACTTCTGCTTGAAACTAACCTAATTATGATTTGTAATAGTACAGTGGCGGAAATGAACCACTTAATGAGTGATATTTCACTTAAACATCGTCTGCTACAGAATAATAGCAGAAACAAACGTGGCCTATTCGACGCTATCGGGGTAATCAGTAAAACACTATTTGGAACCCTCAATGCAGAGGACGCCAAATTTTATGACCAACAAATCGATAAATTGCAACGCAACGAACAACACCTGTTGGCACTGATAAAAAATCAGACCTTTATACTTGAAACCACTCTTAACATCCTTAAAAAGTCACAAACCACAATAAATAGACAAATGTCAGCATTAAATGCTAGATTTACGAAGATAACCACGATGTTTAATGAACTAATCAACGCAACTCACGACAACCGAGTGACCACCGAATTGGAATCACTCACCTCCTTAACAACACTGATTATCAATCATTAGATACCAAAACGTGGTAAATACCTTGGTCGATTTGATCACGGATGTCCGGCATGGCAAGCCGCACCCGGCTATAGTAACACCCGAACAATTAGAGTCTATTCTTGCTGCGATTCGTAAAGAGATTCCGAACGCCATTCGCCTATCGAAGATTTTAAAAGAAAATAATCTCCTATCTTTGTACCGTATTAGCCATATGAGTACCTCAATCACTAAAGACAGAATAATATATGAATTTAAAATTACATTGCCATACCAAGAAAATTACCAACTACATAAAGTTTTTTCATTACCATCCCTATTTCAAGGAAAGCTCACCTTCATACAACCATCAATCAACTATCTTCTTATCGATTATAGCAAAGAACATTTCTATGAGCTAACTGCTGAAGAATTAGGAAACTGTGTCACAGAAGACCATGACCAATACTTGTGCCGTATGATGCACCCAATATTTAATATAAATTCCAATAACGATGTTTGCGAATTGGAACTCATAAGAAGGAAAAGCCATATACCTAAAACTTGCAATATAAGGCAATCTAATTACACGACAATGTGGACCAAATTATCACAGGCAAACAAATGGCTCTATTCAACTATTGAAAATTTGACTATCGATGCCATATGCCAAGACAAAATATCACCCTACAGTATTTCTGGGGTGGGAATTATTGAGATCGCGGGTAATTATTATTTACGCACCCTAGATTTAACTATACGTGCATACAATTCGAAGACAATTGAACTAAAAAATTTCTACATATATCCGAGGTCTTGTCAAGCTCTACCGCGTACACACAAAATTTTACAAACCCAGTAGCCCTAGTCAAATGCGCGCCTAACGATGACTTGCAGGAAATATCCAAACAAATAAATATGCTAAAAAGGGAAGAAAATGATCTACCACCTTTAGGCAAGCATGCAATTCATCACTATTCGCTTATTTACTTCCTACTAGCGATAATAATCGCGGTAGCAGCCTATAAACTTTGCAAACGCTTCATTGGAGAAACTCGTCACGAGATACCCAACATTTCAGAAATAAGATTAGACGAAAGACAGGAACGCGATCAACCTATTTTCTATACTTACACATCCGGTAATTGACTCAAATAGGGGAACAAAATCGAGCACGCGAGTAAGAAATATTTTTTATTGAACGATTCGTTCTGAGGAAGGTATTCTTCAAATTTTCATTTTTTGTAAAATTTCGTAATCTTGTAAATGCACTCATTAGAATTATTTTAATTAGGATTAAAATACTTTTGCTTTTATTAACGATAGACGCATAAGATATCTAACTAGATCTAGTACTTATGTCTTTAGTATCTTTTAGCAAGTAAGGAATATTTTTCATTCATTTTTTCGCACCCCAATTTTCGTCGATATATGGATATAAAGGAGAGTATTGGTAAAACTGAATTAGGGAAACTGCAAAGAATCAAAGATATACCTTGTTTGTAAAATATTCTTTTCTTCGCATAATTACAAACAATCAATTGGTAAAATTTAACAAAAAATAGGTGCGAAATTCAATTATACGCACATTTCCTTTCTTATAAAGATAATGAAAACAAGAAAAATAATGATAATAAAAATTTACTTTAATACTTGGATCGGCCTTCTCCATTTCTAATTGTGTCGAAAATCCGATTAGGCATTGAATTTATAAAATTAATAATATCAGTTGATGTAACTCTGTTCCATGCACTTAAAATTTGTGTTTTCAAAGCCAGAATGTCGCGGTATTGTCGTCCACCTTCATAAGCCAGCATTGCCATATTCCCCCACAAATTTTTAATGGGAGTGAGATCGGGGGTTATGGCTGGCCACCTTAATGTAGGGATGCATTTATTCCTAAACCACTGCCGATCAGTAGAGGAGACGTGAATTGGCGCGCTATTTTGTTGGAAATTGAACTCGCGCTCACCGACGACTTCCTTTAAATAAGAAATTAAGACATGCTCCAACAATGTGTATTTTTCCGAGTTTACTCTAGAGGTGAGGTAGCATAATGGGAGTTTTCCATAAGATGAGAAAGCTCCCCATACCATAACACTTCCACCATGGGAACATTTTTCACTAAAAATGAGTGGCATATGAAGAAAATTGCTGATGCAATTTTCTTCACTACCTTAACAGCAGCTTTATGAACCAAAATTTATTTTATTTGGCTATTTTTTTATTCATTCTTTTATACCTTATATAGGTATATTTTAACATGCAACATTCCTTCCCCCCGCAAATAAGGGAGTTATTCTTTGGAGAGGAATAACTCTCGGGGAAGGGAGGATGGTCCTGAACCGAATCAGATCTTGTTATTTTTGTGTACCAAATAGGAATTCTTATCTGCTGGTGTCCGATATCCATTCTGCTTACCGTGCATCTAATACTTTGTTGCAGAAAAGTGTTATGGGGAACTACTTATTAAATGGTGGGCAATTGATTATTTGTGAATGAGTCCTTATCGAGCTCACGTCGTACGTTCTTGGCTAACCTGATCTCAAGATGTTATGTACAAAGAAGTTGTGTAACGTGCCTAGCACAGCCCGCCTGGCCTTACCTTCATGGCCTGTTCCATCTTTGTGCTGCACGTGATTCGCGGGTGGCGTGGTCCGATCCGGCTAGTGTTGTTACGACGAGGTGAGCGTCCCTTTACCATGTGGGGCAAGGAGGCCGTGGCCGACCGCACCTACTCGGTGGACTTACCCATCTACCCACACCAGGGGCAGTCCTGGGTTGTCAAAGGTGAGTGAGGATAATTACGATTTTTACATGACACCCCGCTTACCCATTTTTTTCTGTTTCAGGTGGTACCCTTAATATTACCGGGCGATATGGGTTGTGCGCGTGTTGCCATCCGGTGTTCGATTCGGCCATCACCGCCATCATCCCCTCGGAGTTAAGGAAGAATACGACGAGGATTGGGAGTGAGAATGGTTTCTCTCGCTTCCTTTTCTTTTATGTGTTTTTTAATGTTTTGATTCGCTTTTACCTTTCGTGTCTTTCTTCTGTTTCCTTTTTGCTTGTTATAAAAAATAAATGATAAAATAGTAAAAATAATAATAATAAAAACTCCAATAAGAAAACGTTAATCTGTTTTCAAAATTATTTTGTTTAATTTAACTTTTATTCTGTTGGCTAGGTTAGATTTGTTATCTTAATATTAATTATTATTTATTTATTTATTTAGCTGCGTTATAGCATAGGGTTTCTTGGCGACTTCTCCTGTCGTGTACTGGACGTGGATGGCCATTATAATTAATTGTAGCGCCATTTCTGTGGGCAATACGGAGGATGAAAATAGTCCTTTAAGTATGGTTGTGTTTTATTGTGGCCGTTTTAAACTGGGCAGTGGAGTGACTCTACCGCAAATGTTCCTGAGGGTGTATTGAAATGGGGTTTATTGGAAACTAACAAGCTAGGAGTTTTAAGTTAGCCTGGTTCATTTGTGTACGATATATTTTTATATGAAATATGGTTTTAAACGATTATTATGTACCGTTACTATTCGCTTACCAATTTTCATTGTGGTACTCACATCGCTTGGTATTGCGATTACCTGATAAGGTCCTACCCAGATTTGAGAAAGCTTGTGTTTTCTGCATTCATTCTTGATGAGGACCTTGCCTCCTACATGGAAAGTTAGGGGCCGTACTGTCTTATCGTAGTGCCCCTTTGAGCGCTGTTTACTTGCCAATAAGTTCTTTCTTTTCGTGGCATATGATCTTTGGAGCTTATACTTCAGTATATGATAATAGCTCTCATGATAATAAACGGGTTCGGGAGCCCGTTTTAAATTTGATGGGACATCCGCTGTGAAGCCGTATACGCAGTCCATTGGGGTAAGTTTAGTGCCCTCGTGTACACTATTGTTATACACGAATGCAGCGGCTCGTAGGTATTGGTCCCATGTTTTGGGATTTTCATCTACGATTGTTCGCATGTATTCTATCAGCGGTCTATGTGCACGCTCTAGTGCTCCGTTAGACTGTGGGTGGTATCCTGAAGTCTGTAACTTCTTTACCTTTAGAAGCTTACATATCCTTTTGAATAGCTCACTCAGAAAATTTGTTGTCTGATCGGTGAGTATTCTTTTGGGTATGCGATAGCGCGTCACGATTTCATCAAAGAAGCCCTGCGCTACTGTGACTGCTTCTGCGTTAGGTATGGCATACCAGTTGACAAATTTTGTTAAATTATCTTGGAAGGTCAAGATATATTTGTTACCTGATGTGGCCTCTTCTAATGGACCTGCAATATCGAGGTAAACTTTGTCGAACGGGTGTTCTGCGATGTCCGTGATAACCATTGGCATTTTATATTTTGGAGATGCTTTCATCGTCTGGCACTTTGGGCATTTTTTAATGTATTTTGTAATGTCGCCAAACGTGTATCTCCACCAATACTTGCATCTTATACGTTTGTAAGTTTTTATGACCGAAAGGAGAATCGTGATAATATTTTAAGATTGTTTGGATCTCCGTGGGGCTCGTAATAACTTCGGGTGTCTTACCAGTAGTTTCTTTTTGCTCAAGCGATGCTGGGTCTGGTGTTTCCGCCTCCGTGAGTTGAATTTCGTTTTGGTCCGCTTTAGTGTTCTCTTCTGCCTCCAGACTGGAGCTTTTTATTGTCTCTTGAGCCTTTTGTTTCTGAGCTCGAGTCATGACGATGCAATGAGCGGATTGCCTTTTGTTTTTCCTCTTTGGGAGATTATCTTCTTCCACATCTGAGTCCATCGTGTGGTAGACTAGGGCTTTTACCGTTAAGGTATTGCTTAAACTGTCTTCCTTTAATGCGTGAGGGATGCGACTTAGTGCATCTGCATTAGTGTTGCACTTCCCGGGTTTGTGTTCGATGTTGTAATCTAATTCAGATAATTTGTGGTGAAATCTCACCAAACGGGAAGTAGGGTCTTTCACATCGAAGACACCTTTGAGAGGTTTGTGGTCAGTATAGACCGTGAATTTGCGGCTTTGAAGATAGCACCTGAAATTCTTGGTAGCCCAGACAATACCCAATAACTCTTTCTCTATAGTAGAGTAATTTCTTTCGGCTTTGATTAATGTGCGGCTTGCATAGGCAATGGGCTGGTCCTTTCCGACTTTTCCTTGAGAAAGAACAGCTCCTAGAGCCTCGTTACTTGGGTCCGTAGTAAGATTAAACGATTTTGAAAAATCGGAGTAAATCAAAAGTGGTGGGGAAATTAAAGCATTATTTATGCTCTGAAATGCTTCCTGGCATTTCTCTGTCCAAGTGAATTGTACATCCTTTCGGAGTAAATTTGTGATTGGACGTACAATTTTGAAGAAGTCTGGAATGAATTTTCTGTAGTAATTGGCAAGTCCTAAAATTGACTGAACTTGCCTTACTGATCTTGGAACAGGAAATGTTTGGACGCAGGCCGTCTTACTTGGGTCTGGTAGGGCTCCTTCGCTAGAACATTTATGTCCTAGGTAAACAACTTCTCTTCGTAGAGACTGGCACTTCTCTGGCTGCAGTTTCAAGTTGTTCTCTCTCAACTTGTCGAAGACTTTTCTCAACTTTTCGTTGTGGTCATCTAGGTAAACGGAACATTCGAGGCCTTGTAAGCCTGTCAGGACGAAATTCATTCGGCGTCGGAACGTGGCAGGGGCTACTTTGAGACCGAATGGAATACGCTTGAACTCGTAGTGCCCATAACTTGTGCTGAAAGCAGTTTTATGTCTATCTCTTTTGTCGACAAGAACTTGGTGATAGCCGTTGGCCAAATCGAGTGTGGTGAAATACCTTGTGTGACCTAGTTGGTCAAGAATATCCTCGATTCGGGGTAGCGGAAATGCGTCCCCAATTGTCTTTTCGTTTAATTTACGAAAGTGGACAACGACGCGCCACCTTTTTTCACCGTCCGGTCCCGCTTTCTTGGGGACAACTAGTAGAGGTGAATTCCAAGGGCTGTCTAGCATTTCTTTTAGCTGCTCGTTAATTACTTTCCGCTGTGTTTCAGGTAACCGGTACATTTTTTGATTTATTGGTGCTTGATCTTGCACTTATAGCATATAATGCGTTATCGCATTTGTATAGGTGAGTTTGTCACCCTTGAGGAAGGAGATATCGTTATACTCTTCGCAGAGCTCTGATATCGAAATTTTTTCTTCCGCGGTTAAATTGGGGTCTAGGGTGAGTTCTTGCTCTAGCCTAGAAATACACGGGTATTGCTTTATGTCGTCCGGAATCTCATAATCCGGGTATAGATATCGTACATGTTGTAAAATTGCTGATTTTTCAGCTGATCGTTGTGTAGACTTTTTCTTCCTGTTTAACTTGTTACCTGTAAGTAGATGAAGCTTATTTGATTCCTTTTGAGGCTTTATTGTGCTGAAGTTAGTATGTTGCAGGGTATCTTGTTACCTGTAAGTAGATGAGGCTTATTTGATTTCTTTTGAGGCTTTATTGTGCTGAAGTTAGTATGTTGCAGGGTATCTGGTTCCAGTTTTGTTGACGACTGAGTTTGGTACACTTGTGTGGTCTTTGCCATAGGTTGTGTGATATACTCATGCGTGCCGATGCTATTTCTTTTTAACCATATAGAATTTTTTGTGCTGTGTGACGGTGGAGTAATATGCACCTTTAGTATAAGTATTAGAGACTCGCTACCGTTCTTACATGGCCGTTGTTTGTTTAATAATGATTTATGCCTCGGGATTTGTGGACGGAAGAGCTATATACACCTTTTTGGCAGGCTTTAGACACTCAGTTCCGTCTCTTGTGGTGTTTGTTATTGCCTTTATATTTGGTATTGGAATGTGTGTTCTTTTGTGGTCTTTTGCGTCTGTTAATGGGACTATGGTGTAGTCGTTTATTGGATATAGCTGTAGCTTTAAGCTATGTATGACTACTTGATGACTGTTAGCGTTGAGAATACTAACCAGCACTAATTCTTCTCCAGATGACAGTAAACTGTTTGCCAAGAAGACTCCATCGCTTATCTCTTGTGATAAACAGAGCATTTCTTCTTGAGTTTGTAACGGGACTGTGGCAACAATTTGAGAGCGCGCAGGCATGCAGATTGGTTCCTTAAAGGTAACCAAGTGCTGCCAGATTTCGTCGACCTCTTGTTCGCCCAGACAGCTTATTTCACATTCCTTGAGCTCTTTTGGAGCTTTGCAGCCAGCTTTTCTTGTTTGAGAAGCCTTGAAGACACTGCAGGTGGATAGTTCAGCCTGTTTAGACTCTACCTCTTCTGCAAGTGTTCTCACTTCGACTGCTTTTTCAGAATGTAGCTTGTCCGTTTCAAACATCAATGGCAAAGCAAATTCATCAGGATTAGTCTCCATGCGAGGAAACCTTAGTGCCTTATTAGGACCCTCAATGTTACAGTTTTTCGCTAGGAAATCATTTCCTGTCCATCATCCGAAAGGCCAGGCAACTTCTTTACGACTTGAAACTTGCAGGGAATTTTGTTTTTGAAAACGAAGTTTCCCTGGCAATTACCCAACATCTTTCCGGTACCAAATGGGATCTGAAGCGTGCATGCCTCATTGTGGTTAATTGTGTTAAGATCTTTTAATGACCTTTTCTTTATTACTTACCTCAGCGCCTTTGTCGACTACTAGTATAGTTTGGCCGTTCAGGCCTATGTCTAAAGGAAGTTTTACTGTAGCGGCACTGGAATCGGGCTGCTGAGGGGACCCGATTTTATTATCTGGGAGATTTATAGTCGAGCCGGGGAGTTTTGGGTCGACTGTACGTCGTTTCTCTGACTCCGGGCTTCCCATTTACGCTTTTGCTGACATGCGCTTAATACATATCCAGAACGGCCACAGAGCTCACACTTTTTTCGCACATTATAGACTCTTTAGCTATTGGGACCTTGTGGGTCTCTAGGTCGTTGATTTGGTGGTCCACAATTGTTGCGGGGTCTTTGGAAACTATTGTTGTTTCTCCTGCAGTCATGGTTATACATTTTGCAATTCACACAATAAGGCGTATTTTTCCTTGCATTTCCAGCATATGTGTGGCCTCTTAGATTACAAAAACTACAACTGATTTTATTTAAATAGGTATTTTTATTATTTATTTTATAATTTTTATTTGGAGATCTTGGTTCCTGTTTAATATGTGCTGTGCCGGCCTGTGTGAACTGTGACATTGGTATGTGACTGCTTGGGTTAATGGGCATATTGTATTGCCGGGGATCCTGTGAGTATGATATGATGCCAGGATTATATACGCTTTGATTTAATAGAGAACTACTTTGATTTAGTTGTGCGTGATTTGGTACACTGGCACAAGCAGAATTTGGCAATTTATTCTGCATCATATTGGTTTGGAATTGTGCTGGAGGTTACAGGAATAGAGCACTTTGCTGGAGACGCTCCATGTCAAGTGCTCTTTGTACGAGGTCATCCACAGTGCCGTCTGTCATGGTCAGAAGATATTGGCACATATACGGGTTATTTACGTCCGTCTTTAATGCATTTTCTGCGAAATCTCCCAGCTGTGTGTGAGATTTTCTAAGGGATACTGCCTTGTTGTAATTAACTTGTTTACCAATTACTGGTAAGTTTCTCTAGGCAGGTATGTGCGATTGACCCGTTCTTCTACCTCTTTAAAAGTAGTTGGCATATTTGGGCAAAATGCTGGTAAGCTTCACCTCGAAGTCTGGTGGGCAAGATTTGTAAAAATGCTGATAGCTCATCCACCGAAATGCACTGTATCACTTGCCTACAGCATCCTAGGAATGTTTGGAGCTCAAGGCTCATTTTTGGATGCTGTTCTCCCGAGAATAGGGGAACCAGCTGGGCAGTCAGTTAGGTGATTTTAGCGTAATCTGCCATGTTTAAATTGGGGATTTTGAAACTAGAATTTGACACATCGTCCAACCAATTTAAAAGGATTTCACTCGCGGTGGAATCACTGACACTGCGTTCAATGGCACCTTCTCTTAGATTTACACTATTTTATTTATTTATAACTTCGAGCGAGTGCGAGAGTTTCCCGAACTCCTTCAAGCTCTCTTTGAACTTTTCAATGCTTTCTTTAAATTTTGCGATTTGCTCAAGCCTTCGTTCCCGAGACTTTGCAATCTGTTTGTCAATAGCATCGCACTATATGACAGAAAGTTCGGAGGAGTCTCGCACTTTCCCTTCTAAGTATTTTAAATAGTTATCTAAATTTAAGTTAGATTGCCTTACTTGGTGGGGACCTGTTAGGATTGTCCCGCTCCTTAAAGTGACTCCTCTACTCGATGAGTTTGGTGAGGGTGTTGTATTGGTACCCTCTGTTCCAGATGTTGCTCCCGTGTGGCCTCCTTCGTACCGGAGCGGAACTTCCTGTGCGTCGCCCGGCCAGGAAGATTGTTGTGGAGTTGGTCGAAGTTGGATTTCCGGCGATGTTTCTTGGCGGGAGCTCTCTTCGCTCATGGACCACCGTGTATAAAATTTGCAGCTAGGGGGGCTCCTGCCGTCTTATTTCCCTTGGTTGTAATTGAGAGGGGGCTTTTGCTTTCTTCGAGGTCCCTCTCAAATCAGGATCGTTGAATCACTTGCTGCTGGAAATTTTCACTGCTGCCGGGGGGGGGGGGGGGGGGTGGCCTTCTTAACTTCCCCTGGATAAAAGCTGAAAGGGGGAGGGGGGCGTTGCCTACTTCGAAGTTCCTTTTAGCACTGGTTCGCAGATAGATGAGTGTAGCTGATCTTCCTTCCATCACGTGTAGGTTTGGAACTTCCCTCTCAACGTGGGCGTCCCTAATATCTTCGTTTGGGCGGGGATGAAGCCCGCTATTTTCCACCGTAGGCACTTTTGTGCTTTGATGAGGGGTTGTCTGCTTGCTAGTAGGCAGAGGCAACTATAGCTGAACTACCCCGAGCGTTGGGGGCGATTAGACCAAACAGGTCTAATCTAATTAAGCCCTTGGTGTTCGCAGGATAGCGGATTTACAAGCTCTTATGTTTTTCTTTGACTTTGAAAAACTGGCTTCCACTATCCTACCAGCTGCGCCAATTGTTATATACTCTTTTGGGGTCACTTTAAAACCACTTTTTCTCCGTTTTTTTCTTTTTATTTCTAAAATTTTTTCCAATCAAAACTTTCTCTTGTTTAATAATTTCCAATTTCCCTTCTCAACCTAACCGAACCTTCCTACACCAAAACCCCTTTTTTCCAATTAATTTATTTTTTTTTTAATTTAATTTTTTTTTTTAATTAGACCGAATCACAACTACCGCGAGACAACTCCGATCGAGATTTTTTTAATCAACTCCGTTTCGTTTTTTAAATTCGACTGCGCTCTTGATCATTCTCATCGCAATCAAGACCCGTCGCGTCGGTCAGGGTAGAAAATGCATAGTTGCATTTCTACACTGATAAAAATTTTCATTTATTCTGGACTTGTTTAAACAAGTCCAGAATATTTTTCGTTGGACGGTGGCTTGAAAAAATTAAATTTGATGTTTTTATAAACATCAGCCACCGTCCCGTCGACTGAAATTGCGGCGCGCGTATACATGTAATGTATTTTCGCGGCGCGCACCTCTTATCGCGAAAGCTTTTTTTGTGATATGTATGTACGTTCGTACAGACTTATTGTAATTTTCACGACAAATCGTTCTGTAGGAACGATTTGTCTTTTGCTTTATTTTTTTCAATTAACACTTCTTAGTTTCCCTTCACGAACGGTGCTGATTAAAATTAAATCTAGAAACTGCAGTTCGTATTTCCAACTCGCCCGGTAAAATTACCTCGTTTTCTAATAAAAAAGTAATAGCGAGATCTAAGTAGCATAGATCTAAAAGGGAGATTGAAAAATAAATTTAAAAGTTGAAAACTACGGAGTGTTTCTATTCAGTAACTTTTATTCTGATTTTATTCATTTGGTTTTCGATTGCTAAAGGTTTGCTACCTTAAAACTGGAATAGTCGGTAGGATTCGCGTAGTATCGGAATTATATTGATTAGTTGTGTATTAACACTTAAACGCGTATCCACGAAATTTGTGTTTCAACTTCAAAGTTAGTGAAATGCGATAAATTCGACAAAATCGATCAATTAAAAGTGAACGGTATTACAGTGTTTCAACTAAAAGATTCGTGAAACACGACAAACCCAAATGTTTTAATAACATCGTAATTCACTCCTAGAGAAATCGACCAGTCGAAAACGAAAAAGTATCTACCTACATGTATGTATGTACAGCTACCTAATTAACTAAAAATTAGATTCATCGTATTGTACTAAACGAATACATAGTAAAATCGTCGGCAACATACCAAAGGAGTTCTACACCGATCCGATGGAACTATAAACGAGACAGTAGGTATATACCATTACTGGAGGTATATATACCAAAGACCGCGGTATGAAGAAATAATTAAGTGCAGCTGGGACTCTAACTATTGGTATTCATCAAAGGAACCTTTTTTTCTCCTGAAAAGAAGACATCAAAAGAATCGAAGATACCAAATAATAAACTTTTCATTTTGCTTTTTTTCTATTAGATTACATATATTACTTTGATTAAAATTATTAAATACCATTGATATTTGCGTATATTTTTTTTTGTCTCCGTGATTTTAGTATATTTCTTTGAACAAAATATAAAAAATATAAAACCTTACATACATACTATAGTTTAATATATTATACTGATATTTGTACATATTTAAATCCATACAAGTATTACTTTCCCCCGTGTTCCTCTTTAGTGCAAATTTTCAAAGAAAAGAAAAATGAGCGTCGACGCTAATAACACTTTGGAACAATTAAGTAGTTATTTAAAAAACACGCTAGGAAACATGCCGAGTCGCCTTGAATCAATAAACACAGACCTATCACCACGCCAATCAGTGACAATTGATCCCCTAAAGTACCTCTCCAAATTACCCGAATTTGATGGCAATCCCAATCATTTACAGAATTTTATTAACCTAACGGGCAGAATACACCCCATGCTACAGACTTTTGACGATATCACAATTAATATTCTCGGACACAATAAAATCAAAACTCAAGGGCTCGCGAAGTAGCCGAAATAAATTATCATATAAAATCTTGGCCAGAAACAAGATCCCTTTTAAACAATTAATTCGGTGACAGAAAGTCCGTAAACCAACTCTTCGACGAAATGAGAAGTGTATCCTTTAGAACCAACAGCCAAGACCTTTATAACGAAATCAGAGCTATAATTAGGCGACTTAACATAAAAAAAGTTAACAACGGTAGCATAGATCAAGGAAATCTGAAATTGACTTTGTAACGAAGTCACATGACCGCCCACTAATTCAAGCGCATCCAGTTCCTACTAGATAAAATGTCCACGTGAACATCTACTGATAAGCTCTTCTCCACAGAATATCAGTAGATGATTGCGCTTCTCTATTGGCACAACACCCGACACCATAGTGATCTGCGCCTAAATAAAGGGAGCCGTCCGAGCAGAAAAATTAGTTATAAATCAAGAGCCAGTCAGTAAAGATCATCAGAGACCAATTTATTTCCAGCCAGTGAGTGAAGACCAGTAGACCAGTCAAAGCTGCCAGCCCGATAACAAGCTGATCCAAGTTCAGTAGTCCGCCGCCCAGCCCAGTCCATCAGAGGAAAAATATAAAAATAAGAGCCGCACCAGATCGGCAGTCAGTTGCCTCCCAGCATCTCGACGGAACACATCCATCTACAGAATCCATACGTTATTCGTATTGGCCATAGTGATAATATTCGCACGTATCACTAAAGCCGCTTCTTTTCGTGTTGGTTATAACTACGACATCTGTATGTTATTCGTATTAGTCGTAGGTGATAGAATTCACACGATACATCTCTCCGTGGTTAAAGATATTAGTGTTAGAAATATAAGTGACGACTTGCCGTACGAATAAACGAAATACAAGAATTAAATATAACAGTGTAATAATATTAGTAACCTAGGTGATAGAGCTAAGTAGAAGTACTACATTTCAATAGTATAATAACATTAATAATATCAGTGACCTGATAAAACACCAGTTCTGGACTTGCAAAATTAAATTAATAGTGATATTAGTAATAACAAAGCAAAGAATAAACAAATTCAAGAATTGAACCAGTATAGAGATATATGTGAAACTTGCACCACAGTAGATTAAGAAAATAAATTATTGTTGAAGTGATTTTGATAGTGTTCTAAATATTTTCTCCAACGTCGTGGAACTGTTGCCCTGGACTTCTCCTGACTACCCGTTACGTTCACAACACACCCGACGTTACAACTTTACAAGCAAACATTTTTTTAGCCTTAAATATTTTTAAGAACAAGATCCCAGAACCGATGAATTCAATCTTGTATTGCAGAGCGCCAAGTGATATAGAGGCTGTATTGAATATGATATACGAGTGTAATGATCTTTTTACCACTTCTGTTGATTCTACTTCTTATCCAAAGAGACCGGAAAGAAAGAAAGAATAAATTTATATTAACGAGGAGATATAAGCGGTAGAGCTTGACAACGGCTCTATACTCTTATATCTCGACCAAGTAAGAGCAGTGAAGCTCAAAGTTTGGTTTTAATATAAATGAATCTTGTTGCAAATGATGCCTCGCTGGGTCAGAGGTATGAAACTCAAAGTAGAGTTTAGCTAACTTGATTGAATTTAGAGCTAAGAAGCTCAAAGTGCAGTCAAGCTGAGGGCTGAGAGCCAATAGGCTCAATTACCTTTTAATACTTCCATTTCGGAGCTAAGGGAGCTCGCTTAATCAATGTATACCAAGTGGAGTCAAAATTAAACTCTGATTTATTCAATAAATTACAGTCTTTTTATACATTATGAAAATTGCTTACCTAATCAATATCGCAAAAAGTATTTAGAATTTAAAATTAATTTCACACCGATCGATCACCTGAAATCGGTCAATGCACAAACACACAAAGCGTCGAGTAAGCTTTTTCGCTACACTCAAAGTTCACACGGCATTATGCATTGTGTTTATTTGCATGTTTACCTATGAGTTCACTCGCATGGCTAGTATGCTTGAATTGTAATTTCTTCTTTCTCTTCATTTTTTTTTTTTACAATTTTTCTACTGTAGTTTCATTCATGCAGTGAGTGTTTCATTCATAGTAAACCTGCAACACTGTTTTTTTGTAATTTAATGCTTTGCTATTGAATATTGCCTTTTTTTGTGCACGCTTTGCTGTGTGCATATATGTATGCTGAGGGTCGCTTAACTTGCGCTCTACATCCTCACCGTAAAAAGAAAAAAAAAATTGTTTGTGCATGAAATTTTTTTTTTTTTTTTGCCATATTGAGTGAAATAAGCGTTCAACATTAAGTCTTAAAAGTATGTTATATGTAATTATCTTACAATGTCTTGGCATAATTTGTAGTCCCTATGGTTATTTTTCTTTCATTCATACATTCTTTCATACATTTATATTTATATCCTTATCTAATTAATTGCTGTTTTTCTATCTAATTGGTACTTTGAAATTATTAATTGTAGATATCATATTATGAAAATTACGTTAAATAAAATTTCTTATAGTTACATGTAATCTAGGTCGATGAAAAAAAAATATATATTATTGAATAGTATGTTTATTGTTTTTACTTGTATATTATGTTATTTTATTCAGCTTTATAGTCTATCTTCTTTAACCTATTTTTGTGTACTTTCTTTACTTTATTATCTATTTCTATATATACATTTACTCCTTTTATATCTTTTATTTTATATGGTCCTTTATATGGACATTCATGCTTTCTTCTATCACCTTTATTTAATAATACATAGCTGCCTATTTCTAAATCTATTACATTTAATATTCTATCAGCTTTTTCTTTTCTATTCACTTTTGCTATGTTTAGAGCATTTTTAGCTTTTTCGTGTGCTGTAGTTAAACGAAATTTAAGTTCATTGGAATAGTCCTCATAATTGTATGTGGGGCTGTTGTTATTAAGTTCGCGATTATTGAATAAGTTTGATAGCTTTCCAAAGACTAGTTCGAATGGGGAGTATCCCGTGTCAGAATGAGGTGTTGTATTATAACAGAAGCTATAATATGGAATCCATTCATCCCAGTTGTAATCTGTAGTGAATGATAAGAGATATTCGTTTAATACTCTATGATTTCGCTCTATTGCGCCTAACGTCTGATGATGGTATGGCGTTGATGTTACATGTTTTATTTGTAAATATTTACATAAGCTAGTGAATATCTCATTGACGAATTCTGTTCCCATGTCAGTCTTTATTGTTTTAAAATTGCCATATTTTAGAATGCAATCTTTGACCAAAGCTTTCGCTACTGTTATTGCTTCTTTATTCTTTATTGGAATGGCTTCGATATATTTAGTTAAATCACACTGTATAGTTAGTATATATCTATATTCGTTCGATATCTTTAATGGTCCTACAGTGTCTAACGATATGATCTCGAAGCTTGTGGATGGTGTCTCTGTTATCACCATTATTTCTTTGTATGTCTCAGAATCTTATTTTTAGCACATTTTTCACACTTATTTATATGATTTTTAACCATTCTACTTAGATTTTTCCATACGTATCTTTGTTTAATCTTGTTGATTGTTCTTTTGACACCTGCGTGTCCTCCATGCGGGGAGTTGTGGAATTCTTCAATTATTTCATTCTTAGTTGCTTCATCTTGAATTCTTTTGGGAGGATTATATATCAATAATTTTAATTCTGTTTGCCTATTTTTCTTATTTATCTTGCGCTGCAGCTCATTAAATATTATTTTAAATTTGTCGACCTTTATGTATTGAAATATGATGTCATCTTTCGCTAACGATAGTGACTCTATTTTCATTTTCTTCATTTCAAAGATCAGTGTCTCCAAGATCAAACCTAAGTCATGATATGGATTATTACTGATTTTGATTATCACTCCCTTTATATTTATTATTATTTTTGGCAAACTTTCATTAATTCTATTTCTTGTTTTCCTAGAGCTATTTTGTTTATCAGCATTGTTGCTGTTATTATTACTATTGCTTTCAAAGCGTAATGCTTTGACCCTTCTTACTTCATTAATTGAGATGCATTCCCATGCATAAAGGTGATCAGTCTTTACGTTGGTAGGGGATTCATGTTGGGTTGTTTTCCTTTTATTGTTATCTTCATTGTCCTTTTTGGACATTGCTCTAGTTGTTATTTTTATATTTGCAGTAGGTATCATCGCTTTAAGGATATTAGAATCTATTTTTATTCTCGATAAAGCATCAGCATTAGCGTTTATTTTGCCTTGCTTATAGATAATCTCGAAATCATAATCAGATAGGTCAAGCCTTATCCTTGTCATTTTGGAAGATGGGTTTCTATGAGTGAAGAAGGTCTGTGATCTGTGACCACTATAAATTTTTTACCATATACGTATGGTCTGAAGTAATTGATTGCCCAATGTATTGCTAGGAGTTCTTTTTCAATAATTGGTTTATTGAGTTCATGTTTAGTTAATGTTCTACTAGCGTACGAAATTGGTAGATCTGAGCCAATTTCACCTTGAGATAAAACTGCTCCAAGAGCAAATTGTGAAGCATCTGTGGTTATAATAAACTTTTCATTAAAATTTGGATATTTTAAGATTGGTGCATTTACCAATTTACATTTAAGTGCCGAGAATGCTTCTTGGCATTCATTTGTCCAAATGAATGGTGTATTCTTTTTGGATAGCGAATTTATTGGTTTTGCCATATGCGCAAAGTTTGGAATAAATCTTCTGTAGTAATTACAGAAAGCAATAAATCTTTTAGCATCGTCCGCATTTGCAGGGGTTTGGTAATTTAATACTGTATCAAATTTTTTGGAATCTGTCCTGACACCTTTTTCTGTTATTAAATGTCCTAAATAAGTAACTTCTGTTTGCAAAAATTTACATTTTTGCGGATTTAATTTTAGATTATACTTTCTTAGTCTGTTAAAAGTTTTTATCAGATTTTGGTTATGATGTTTTAGACTACATCCGAAAACTATGATATCATCCACATAGAGGAATGCTTCTGAATCTAATCCAGCTAAAGCTATTGAAAGCATTCGCTGAAAACTATTAGTGGAAATTTTTAAGCCAAAAGGTAATCTTTTGAATTGATAATGTCCCTTGTTACTAGAAAATGCTGTTAATGGTCTTGATTTCTTTTCTAATTCTGTCTGATGAAAAGAACTTGTGAGGTCTAGCGTGGAAAAGTATTTAGCTCTTCCGAGTTTATCTAATACGTCTTCAAGTCTTGTCAATGGAAATTTATCATCTAGAATTTTCTTGTTTAATTGTCTAAAATCGACAACAAGATGCCATTTTTTAGTATCATTATCGGATTTCTTTGGGACGATCAGCAGTGGTGAATTATATGGACTAACTGATGGTTCTACAATATCTTCATTAATGAGACTCTCGATCTGATTGTTTATCTCTTCAATTTGGGTTTGGGGAAGCCTATAGTTTTTTATATAAACTGGAATTTTATCTATAGTGGAGATTTTTTGGTTATAAAACTTATTTACCGTTAGTTTGTCACCTGGTAAATAGAAGATGTCTGAAAATTTTTTACAAATGTCTAAAATGGAGGTAGTTGCATATTGATCTAGATTTTCAATTTTTAATTCTTTTAGAAGTTTACTGTATCTATTTTTATTTTCTTGCGTGGTTATGGCATTGAAAATGTGATAATTTTGCAGTGGTTCTGTTTTAGGTTTGAAATTATATAAGGTTACTTCCTTGTCTAGAGTATTCAGAATTTTGACATGAGCGATACCTTTTGCGGGTATGATGGAATTTGCTATATAAATTCCCTCTTGAATTTCTTCATTCAAAACTACGCTATCTTCAGTAATGTCAGTATTTATTACTTGTATTATTTCAGATCTAGCAGGAATTTTTATCTCTTTCAGATTTGGTAATTTCGTATACATTGGTAAAGTGTATTTTGAATCATTAAAAAAAATTGAAATAGTAAAATTGTAGTAGTTTATCTTACAGGAATTTTTTATGAGAAAGTCTCTTCCTAGTATTCCATTGGTCATTATAGGAAATGTTTCATCTACAATGTGGAATTCTTGTGGGATATTCTGATTATCTATCTTTATACTTGCTGTTAAAGTGCCTAAGGAACTGGATTCTGATTGCGTGATACCTTTGATTTTGCATTTATTATGCTCTTGAATTCTATCTCTCGATTTCAACTCATTTATCTTTAAAATTGATATGTCGGCTCCTGTGTCAATAAAAAAGGTTTTATTGCCGAATGATACATTTGTGGATAGTGATACGTAGTTGGTTAAAAATTTGTTTATATTGTATATTTTTAATGTGTGTCCCCTGATTCCGCTTCGGGGCTTTGCCCGTTTCCCGATTGGGCTACTTGTATTCTTCTGTAGGTAGTGCTATTGTTTCTACGGTTATCATACCTGAGAAAGCTGTTGTTATTTTGTCGGTTATTATTATGATTTCTGTGCGACGATTGATTGTTATATTTATGAGGTTTGTTGCGATAATTGTGTCTTGAAAAGTTATTGTTATTATTGGAATGTCTGAATGGCTTTCGAGCATTGTACTTATTGTATTGATATACCTTTGCTTCTTGCCTCGGTGTTTCAATTTCTGCTGCTATTTGTATTGCTTCGTTTAGCGTTTTAGGTCTTGCAGCAAGGACCGTTGCCCTTAAATGTTCTTGTAGGCCATTTTTGAAGGCGTTTAGTGCTAGTTGATCGTTCAATTTTACTATTACTGATCTGCTAGATTCACTTTGTTCTGTTATTTGTAAGGTGTTTAATTGTGTGATTAAGTCTTCAATTTTCGCTGCAAAATCTGTTACATTTTTGTTGGCCTGAGTTACCTTTGTTAGTTCAGTGTGAATGCTGAGTGGTGTTTTGTTTGTTTTATATATATCTCTTAAATTTTTTTTGAACTGAATCTAAATTGGTGGGGGTTGGTAAAGTACCTAGTTTGTTTTTTACTATTGATGTGAGACGAGTTTTCAAAACAAAGTCTAGTAGTCTTTTCTTTTGTGCTTCCTCTGATAAATCATCATGTAGAAATTGCACTAGACTTAGAAAATTGTCCAAGTTATTACGATCTCCAGAAAATTCTGGTATTATTTTTGCCGCAGTAGCTATGTCGAAGTTTGGCGTTTTGCTGTTTTATCTTTTAAGATCACAATTACGCTGTCGTATAGCTTGTCAAAACTTTTCTTATGTTCAATTGCTTGTTCTTCACTTATTTTCAGTATCTCTCTATATTTTTCATTGAAGTTTTGCTTTATGTCTTCAACCTCAGCCGATTTGTTTAGAATGTAGGTGGACGTATATTCTCTGTTCGAAGTCTTCTTGAAGTTGTCCAAAATATCTTTTAATTTCGCTGTTAAGTCTTTCACGTGCATATTTTGTGTTTAAACGTTTGCGACTGCTACTTGTTTCTTTACTTGCTTGACAAGTAACTTCTTGATTCTCCAAATTATTAGTATGATTAAGGCAATGATTGCCAGTACTAAGAGAATCAATTCTAAATCTGATAGATTCCGATTGCTTGGTGTTATATTATTCGTTGAGGAACCTGCATTATTGTTTATTAGTATTTCCTCTGTTTGCATTTTTGAAGCCTTCTTGCCCATGATGGTATATATATATTTTTGTTGACTGACCTAGGAATCAATTCACCAAATGGGAACTATGAATTTAAAAGACACAATTGAAAGCGAAATGCGAATTGAAAAGAAAAAGTTTTACAGTAAGTATAATAATTTTTATTGTTGTTTTTGTTTTTTGCTTAAACTCTTAGCCTTTCTATACATATTTCTTTTATTATTGAGTTCTTTGATTTTTTTTAAAAATATATTATGCTGCTCTCCAGTCGCTATTACAAGCAGTCGATGGTACTCCTTAATTTCCGCTCTTATTTTTACTTCAAAACCGGCTCTCGTTTTCTGCTTTTTTTGTTGAATTTCTTCGTGTTGCACTGCTTTCTTATATTTCTGGCGATATTCTTCCAGAGTTATTGGTCGCGGTCCCGCTGTTGGCTCTTTCAGTGCTTCTTCCAAGACTTCTTTAACTCCTTCCACGGGTTTAGTAGTTCATCAGTTCGGTGTTGATCAGAAGATTTCCTGTTCGGTAGGGCAGGGTCGCCATGTAATGATCTTTTTACCACTTCTGTTGATTCTACTTCTTATCCAAAGAGACCGGAAAGAAAGAAAGAATAAATTTATATTAACGAGGAGATATAAGCGGTAGAGCTTGACAACGGCTCTATACTCTTATATCTCGACCAAGTGACAGCAGTGAAGCTCAAAGTTTGGTTTTAATATAAATGAATCTTGTTGCAAATGATGCCTCGCTGGGTCAGAGGTATGAAACTCAAAGTAGAGTTTAGCTAACTTGATTGAATTTAGAGCTAAGAAGCTCAAAATGCAGTCAAGCTGAGGGCTGAGAGCCAATAGGCTCAATTACCTTTTAATACTTCTATTTCGGAGCTAAGGGAGCTCGCTTAATCAATGTATACCAAGTGGAGTCAAAATTAAACTCTGATTTATTCAATACATTACAGTCTTTTTATACATTATGAAAATCGCTTACCTAATCAATATCGCAAAAAGTATTTAGAATTTAAAATTAATTTCACACCGATCGATCACCTGAAATCGGTCAATGCACAAACACACAAAGCGTCGAGTAAGCTTTTTCGCTACACTCAAAGTTCACACGGCATTATGCATTGTGTTTATTTGCATGTTTACCTATGAGTTCACTCGCATGGCTAGTATGCTTGAATTGTAATTTCTTCTTTCTCTTCATTTTTTTTTTTTTTTTACAATTTTTCTACTGTAGTTTCATTCATGCAGTCAGTGTCTCATTCATAGTAAACCTGCAACACTGTTTTTTTTTGTAATTTAATGCTTTGCTATTGAATATTGCCTTTTTTTGTGCACGCTTTGCTGTGTGCATATATGTATGCTGAGGGTCGCTTACCTTGCGCTCTACACGAGGCGAGATATGCATTCTACAATCAATTCGGTCAGACTCAAAAATCACAGATTCTAAGGCAAAATAACAGTAATAGAACCCAAAGTAGAAATACACAAATTTTACCCTTCCTATTCTTCGTTTTGAAGTTGTGGTTCAAAAAATTTAAAATTTTGGATTTTTAACTCGGTTTTTAACTACTATATTTATCAGAAAACAATTCATCAACACCAATGTTTCATATAGGATTTAAGAAGCCCAAAACCTTCCCTTTTAAAATAATTTATCAAACTCTGTACCTAAAACGTAACGCTTTCTGTGTTTTTGCCCTGTTGTTAAGCATATCCATCGACTGGCTCAAAAGCTCATTCCGAAACCAGAATTGCTTACTTTCTGACATTTATTGAATTTTTTCGCTTGGTATGCTTAAGAATAAGTGCTACGTTTTAGGTACAGGAAAACTTTTGGGCTTCTTAAATCCTATATAAAAATTGGTGTTGATGACGTGTGTTTTGATAAATATAGTAGTTAAAAAAACCGAGATAAAAATCCGAAATTTTAAATTTGTTGAACTTCAAAACGGAGAAGAGCAGGGATAAGATTTGTACAACACTGCAAAAGTCCAACGACTATCAATCTACAAAATTTACAATCACCATCATAGGCTGCAACGTTAAGAAGTTATAGGGTGATATATAAAAACATACACAAATATTTTTAAATCCCGTTATGTCGAAAACCGTAATAATTTTCCCCCCACCTCCTGTTGTGAATATAAATCTTGATGCTGATCAATTGATGTTATCATAGAACGAAACAACTAATTGATCAGCATTTCCTCATTGAGTCATTGCTTTGCGAGATACTAAGTAAGACCTCGCACAATAAATACAATACATACAGGTCTTGCTTAAGTGTGCCAACGGTAGCCCCATTAAAAGTTGCAGTGTATCGCATTTCATAACAAACTGGAAATTATTTGGTTTGTTATGAAAGCGCCTATGCTAAACATCAAGTGGCTACCTGCTTAAAAATGTTCTAATATGACGCAACATAGCAATGGCCCAGATATGGAACGAATAAGTGAGGTGACATGGTGACTGGCCGGAGAAAGCTCTGTGAGTTCTTTCTAATATTGCTAAGAGTCAAGTTACGAAGACTCTCGTTCGTGCGGCTTTAGGTGAAAAATACGCGATCGAAGGGAAGAAGTTTTTTTAAATAAACATTTTTTAAATTAAAGAAAAGTTTTTTATGTGGTGAACTTCCCTAACCGAACGGAATACAACATTTGGCGCAGCCGGTAGTGTTTGAATAGTGTGGGCAAGATATTATACACCCTCAAACCTGAAATTGAGTCTGATTGCGGGGCGCTATTCGACCTACAGAATAATAAGAAAAACGAAAAGGAAGAAAAGTGAAAAAAGAGAAAGCTGTTTAAGAAAAGAAAGTGTGTGAAAAGGTGCAAGTACCTGACAACTCGCAGCTGAAACTGAAGCAGTACAAACGTTGAAATTTATTTTGAAGCAGTATATCTCCCAAGGAATTAAAAAAAAAAAATTGTAAGATTTTTATATCTTTTTTTATATATATATGTATATACCTAAGTATGTTCAAAGTCGTACGACAAAAGAAAGTACCATTGACTCAAGTTTTCCTTTTTATGACTATTTTTATTTTTCTATTTGCTTTCATTTTTATCTATTACTCCCATTAGTGCTTTGCTGATATACGTATAACAAGACTTGATAGGGATATATTAAATATTTATTTATTTACAATAAAAATTACCAAAGAATTGCAACATATGGCTGGTATGGAATATTTTTCTATTATACCCAAAAGGTGTAAGGTGCATGTGTAAAAGGGTAAGGTGATTGATACTCTTGGTCTGTGTGTCCACAAAAAATTTTTTGTGAATGTTGAAAGATATTTTCGGTGCATTTGAAGAGCTTAAATTGCAACGACATAGTACCATGGAATCAAGTTTCTTTTTCTTTTAATTCTTTAACAGTTTGATTTTACTTTGTTTCTCTTATTTATTATTCCCATTCTTTCAACAAGCTTCCTTATGTAGGGGAGAATCTTTAAAAAATCTTTAAGTAATCACACTTACAAGTGTTACCTGGAAGACAGTGATAAAAATCTTAAATATACGTTAAAATAAGCTTCTCGAAGATATCTGCCTTGTTATAATTTTGGTAGTAACTAAGGCAAACTTATGAAAGACAAAATATGATTTATATATTTATATTCCATTATTAAATATTACTCATCATAATTTTGTTCATGAATACCATATTACGTTTTTTTATGATTAAATTTGGAACTGTTAAGTTAAAAAACTTTTGGTTATTTTTAACATCAATATATCTTTAGACAAGAGCATTCTTCTGAAAGTTTCAACCTCTACCCTATTTTTGAACTTATATTGAAAAAAAAAGAAGAAAAAAGAACTTGGAAATTTTATCATGTCTAAAATCTACCAAATGGAGGTAAATCTGCGAATCATATTACAGTGAGCGCCACACTTGTAGAGAATTTCAGTTTTATTTAGTCAGAATATAATGTGGTGCGGGGAGGAAAAATTGGAAAACGTACAATTTGAATTTCACATAACGAAACATATTTAATTCCCTCAATATCCAATATTGCGATATAAACGCATAGGTGCATATCATGGTCAAAATTACACTTTTTTTTTAGTGGTGTACAAGTGAGATAAAATTGAATTGTGTTCAGAAAGTTACCTTCCGAATTAATGTCACAGACAACGGATAATCCGACAGCAAATTCAACGCCAAAATCGCCTGCCAAACCTGCATATCCATTTTACGTGTTGAGTAAAGCTCAAAAGAGATTTTGGAAAAAAATTAATTCTTTCTCCTTTGAGAACACAAGCCCAAACTTGAGTGCAGATAGCACTGACCCCAGTACAAGCAGCAGTCCGGCAGAGAGCGGGGAAGCATCTATGCTAAGGTCGGGAAAAGAATTCAGACGACGATCAAGATCTTGTCCGCGATTTTCACAAGAAGACAATATGGCAACCGTACAAAAGTCAGCCAATTGATTTTCAATAGTATTCCTATTTTGACTGGTGATATAGGAATAAACTTAGAGTCAGAAGTAAGCATATTTATAAACTGTTGTAAACATGTAATAAATTGCTTATCAGTCGAAGAAATTCCGATTTTTTTAACCCTCCACCCCACACGCTTTAGAGGAAGAGCAGCCACCTCGTTAGAGGGGACACAATTTAAAAATTTCAGCGAATTAGAGACCAAAATTCATAGCAAACTGGTTAACACAAAGAGCTACGTGACCTTGGTAAATGAGCTCCGTGTGCTATACCAGATGCCTGGAGAGACGTTGACAGATTTTGCACACAGAGTGAAAGTATTATATAAAAATTGTGTCTCAAAAATTTCTGAGCGTCATAAAGGTGATGCTGCTAAAGCAGTAGGAACCGAGCTTATGGAAACGGCCATATATGTGCTTAAAACAGGGATAATCAACCCTAACCATACCATCCACCTTATGCAAGATACAAGTCAGGAACTGTCTGTAGTAATCGAGAAGGCGGAAAAACTTGAGGAGATAGAAAGGCAAGCAATGTCAATGTACCATAACCCTTTGGGCGTTCAATTAATGAACCCATCAATGGGAAGCGTATATCCAGTTGCGAATAATTTAATGGGGATCCAACAAAATCCAAATTATTACCAAGTACCTTCTCAAGAGAATAATTCTTACAGTGGAAGAAGATATTCGGCAAACAACCGTCAAGAAAACGATAGGCGGAATCCGCCTCCCATAAAATGTAGTTTCTGCAATAAGGCAAACCACACTTTCTCCGAATGCTTCCAGCGGAAAAAAGCAGGGTTCTGCAATAACTGTCAAAGTTATGGACATGTCACCCAGAATTGCAGAAAGAGAACCACTTACCAAAAACCTCAGATAAATTCGTTACAAACTAATGGAAGGCCAGTCTCGCATGCAGCATTTTTTACAAGGCCACTCCAACGATGTGAATTTTGTCAAAGAAAGGGACATACTATGACCAACTATCGAGCTAAGCAAGAGTGGGACAGCAAAAGACCACAAAGTGCTCAAAGAACAAACAATTACTCGGAAAACTAGATGTAGGCTTACGACGGCACCGCGGAAGCCTGGAGAGTACCAATGAAAACCGGTGTCAGCCCTCCTAAGCTCCTAAGTGCTCAGTTAAATTACCGTTGGATATAGCAGCTAATTCCACGGTCGAGCTCTTAGTCGACACGGGAGCTGACGTTAGCTTAATAAAAAAGTCGGCATTACAAAACAATATTAAGATTAATCAAGGTAATAAAACAAACCTTAACGGCGCTTTTGGAGAAGGTCAAACAGTAGGAACATGCAAGGGGAATTTTCTACTTAAAGCCCCACAAGCATGTGAATTTCATGTAGTAAAGGACAACGAGAATGTACCTTGCGATGGCATACTAGGCTACAATTTCTTGTCAAAAGCATGTAATATTAAGGGTCCACAGAAAACCTTAGAGTTCCCAGTCTCAGAAGTAAATAATACAAACTTCGCTATACCACTAAACTCTCACATAGAAAAGAAGGGGTTGAACATAGAAGATAGTCCCTTCGAAACGTTGAAAAACAGAAAGTCAGTCCATTTTCCAAAATGGGAACTTGGGAAGCTGGAATCTGTAAGTTGCTACAATCGAAGCGATAATAAGCAACGCCAACTGAATGGATTAGGAAATGGGAAGGTTCAGAGTAAAACCCACATTCCTGCCCGCTCAGAAAAAATTGTGAGAATTCCAGTGGAAAGTAATGGTGAATTTGTATGCATGTCAAAGGAGATAAGACCTGGTATATTTGTAGCAAACTGTTTAATAAAGGCAGTAAAAAAGGAAATCACAACTATAATACTTAATTCCAGTAGTAATGATGAAACTCTAGACCATGTTGAATTAGAATTACACCCGATTGAAGATTATCACATTACAAATTGGAATGAAATCAATAATACCTCTAAGGTTAAACCAAATGTAGGAAGTAAGAACTGCATACACTACATAGCCGACAAGACTAGGCGGAACAGGATACTGGATAAGGAAATTGTGTTGGATGAAAGTCTCAATAAAGAGGAACAAAAGGCATTGAGACAGCTATGTCATGAGTATAATGACATTTTTTTATTACCAGAAGATAAATTATCATACACAAATTCTGTAAAGCATGAAATACATATTAAACAAGATCATGCGCCTGTAAATCAGAAAATGAATAGGCTACCTGAGAGACAGAGATATATTATCCAGGAACAAGTGGAAGAAATGCTTAAAAATGATATTATTACACCGAGTATCAGCCCTTGGAACTCACCTCTTCTAGTAGTACCTAAACGGGATGGTCCGAATGGAGAAAAACAGTGGCGAGTCGTTGTTGACTTCCGAAAATTAAATGATATTACTATAGGTGATGCCTTTCCCTTACCAAGGATTGAGGACATATTCGATCAACTAGGCCACTCAAGATATTTCACAACACTAGATCTGGCCAGTGGTTACCATCAAGTGCTAGTTGACGAAAAAGATCAATCCAAGACAGCTTTTAGTACTCCACATGGACATTTTGAGTTCAAAAGAATGCCTTTTGGGTTAAAAATGCTCCAGCAACATTCCAACGCTTAATGAATCACGTCTTAACTGGCCTTCAAGGATTCAGATGTTTTGTGTATTTAGACGATATTGTCATATACGGAAAGAACTTATTGGATCATAACGGGAAGTTGAGAGATGTGTTTGAGAGATTGCGAAGGATTAATTTAAAGCTGAAAATTGAAAAATGTAATTTCTTACGAAAAGAGGTAGTGTACTTAGGACACAAATGTTCTAGTAAAGGGGCTTTACCAGACCCTTCAAAGGTAGTTTGCGTCCAAAACTTTCCACAGCCGAAAACTGTGCGACAAGTTCAGTCTTTTCTTGGTTTAGCAAATTATTATAGGAAATTCATCCCTAGTTTTTCTAAAATTTCCGAGCCCCTCAACAAACTTCTACGGAAAAATACTAAATACAAGTGGTCAGACCAATGTGAAGAGGCGTTCAACAAACTCAAGGAGTTGCTTATCTCACCGCCTTTACTAATATATCCCGACTTCGACAAACCCTTCATATTAACGACAGATGCCAGCGGAGAAGCATTGAGCAACCCATTGCTTACGCAAGCAGAACCTTAAATAAAGCAGAACGGAACTACTCTGCCACCGAAAAGGAATTATTGGCAATAGTGTGGGCCACACGGAATTTCCGATGTTATTTATACGGCCGCAGGTTCACTATCTACACAGACCATAAACCCTTAAAAGGCATTTTCAATAGTAAAGATCCCTCCTCACGTTTACTTCGATTTCATCATAAGCTTTCAGAATACGACTACTGTATAGAGTACAAACCAGGAAAATTTAATAAAAACGCTGACACACTCAGCGGAATTCCTTCTAACGACAACAGTGACAATATGAATAAAGACGAAGGAATTCAGATAACCACAACAGCACAAGTTCACCACGAGATGGATTCTGAAGTTGAAACAAATTTTTGTCACCCATCCTGTCATGTTTTAACCAGGGCACAAAGAAAAGTAAATGAGGAAGACCTCAAGGAATTGGGGAATGAGAGCCCAAGACCCAAGGAGAATGGAAAGCCAGACGAGAAGGATCCCGATACTAGCTCAGTTAGTTCAGAGGAGTCCATCAACGATGAAAGAATAACAGTTCTGAGTAACCGGAATGACATTAATGTCATTCTACGAGATTACCATAACTCACCCCTTGGAGGGCACTTAGGAATCTATAAGACATACAAACGCATAAGGAGAAACTACAAATGGAAAGGTATGCTAAAAGACATCGATAAGCATATTAGGAAGTGTGTTCCATGCAGCAAAAACAAACATGGAAAGAACATCAAAATGCCTATGGTAATTAGTAGTGTTGCCGAAAAGCCATTTGATAAAGTATATATAGATATAGTCGGACCTCTGCCAGAAACCCGCAATGGTCATAAATATATCCTTACACTCTTGGATGACACAACCAGGGTGTTTCGATTGCAAACCTTTAAAAAATGGCGAGGCTATCACAGTAGCTGACGGTTTTTACAAACTAATGATGAAATATAAGATACCTAAAGCAGTAGTCACAGACCAAGGCGCAAACTTCACTAGCGACCTTTTCAAACAATTATGCAAACTATTTAAAGTCAAGAAATTGCAAACAACAGCTTACCACCCACAGGCAAATGGTGCTCTGGAAAGAACACATGGACCTTTAATTGACTACCTGAAGAACATTGTGGATGATAACATAACGGAATGGGACCAATGGCTCGAGGAAGCAGTACATGTGCGTAATCACTCACCACACGTAGGAGGAAAACATACCCCTATGGAAGCATTGTGGGGATTTTATGATCCACCTCCTAATAACTTAAGAAAAGAACCTGAACCTATCTATAATTTTGATGATTATGTCAGCATAAGAAGAAGAAAAATGCAATTACTTCATAATATGGTAAGAGAAGAATTGCTAAAAAGCAAACTAAAATCCAAAGAAAACTATGATAGGAATGCACGAAGTGTAAAATTTCATGTAGGTGACCGAGTTCTTTTAAGAAATCCTACTAAAAAACATAAACTGGCACCCATTTGGAATGGACCGTATGAGATTAAAAAGGTTAATAATGATGTCAATTGCACTTTACAAATTGGACATAAGTTGCGAAGAGTTCATAATAATAGATTAAAAACATTTTAGATTTACGATTACCTCAAAGCCTAATTTATCGCGACTATCACTAAATTCGATTTATTATCTACAGATTATGCTACTGTGGTTTTTTGCAATAATACCCTGGGTGGCACCCCAGGCAGATGTAATACCTCTAAGTCCCACTGGCGTAATGTTCGAACAGATATCACCAGCATACATGTATGTGCACACATGGGTCATATATACGCAAATCCAGATGATGCAAGGAACCGAAGCATTAGGCTTTATTGAAAAATGCGAGAAAACAATAGGACATCTGTGTACACTACAGTTAAAGGATGAAGAAACCGAATCATGCAAAACATGGGAAACCGAGTTACGAAGGCAGGTAAACAAGGTTAAGGATAGGTTAAGAGATATAAATTTCTATTTGCAAGTTAGAAGTAAGCGAGGAATAGTTGATGGGATAGGTAGGGTGAGCAAATTTTTATTCGGTACTATGGATGACAGAGATGCCGAGCAAATATATACCAAACTGAATAACTTAGAAATTCAAGACTCTGAAAATGTGCATTTGATAGAAAAACAAATTAGCGTAGTCAAGTCAAAATTCAATGAAATAAATCAGGCATTTAAGAACGTTACGGAATACCAACAAAACTTAGAGGATCGCTTTAATGGGTTGGTAGAAAATGTAATTAATTCCACCCGAATTCTCAAATCGGAAATAAGAACCGTAAATATTAAAGCAGATATTAATGAAATATTGATATATATTTTACATCAGCTCCAACAAATATATCAACGGTTGACAAATGAATTATTGGTGATAAATGCCTTACATCAGCATACCTTACACCCTCTGATTTTGACAGCCAACGATATGTCACAAATATATAATGAAATCAGTAAAAGAGGCATGACAAACCTCTTGCTAGACTTCAAAACTGTCAGTCAAATAATTCAAACTGATTCTATACAGTTAGATAACAAACATTTCATCCGTATCACGCTTCCATTGCCTGAAAATACAGTGTTTACACTTAATAAAGTATACTTATTGCCAACACCTATCTCACCCAAAAGCTCCGCTATTTTCATAATTGAGGCAAATTATTTCCTGAACAGCACTCGAAACCAACAGTATTTAGAAATGACAACACTAGACTTTAAAGAACACTGTAAAAGGTCTACTACTACGAATGATATAATATATATTTGCTATCAAGCCCAACCTAGTACACTTATAGTTAACAATGCCAATTGCATGGCGAACTTATTCAATAACCCACTAAGAGGACCTGCCCCTTGCGAGCACAGAATAATAAATAATACTGCTAATATCCTAACAAAAATGGTCAGGCAAAATTCTTGGCTGTTCGTATTTTTCTCAGAGGCAACCCTTTTAACAAACTGTAGTAATCATTTTGGTCATTTAACCATCAACGGTACTGGAGTCCTCGTTTTAAAACAACCCTGTACGTACACGTTAGAAAACTATAGAATTCCTTTCGAAAACAGCTTCAGGTATTATCCCCCAATACACCAACCCAAACTCTACAATGTTCCTAAAGTATCGTTCAAACAAGATCTTTATGACGAGCTACAAGGTAAATTTAATATTAACGCAAGTCTAAAGGTAAATACTCATAGGAGTCATAACTTCGCCCTCGTTAGTGAGAGTAAAGACTTAGATGATTTGGAAAGAGAAATAAATTCAGTTAAGTCAAGTAGGGAAAGAAAAAGGCATCAAATTCAAACCCATGCCAATACAGGAATAACCATAGCGTTAGTCGCTGGATTAATTTTGTGCCTAACCCTAAAATACTTATTACGGAAAAGAAACCAAACTATTCAAGCAAAGTTAAAGCCCGTAATCTCATACCCTACTCCTCGAAGATCTCAAGAGATCGTAAGTATACCCCTGACCCCGATAGCAGTTTCCGAAATACCCGCAAAGCATCTGCCGGAAAAGGAAGAGCCGAACGCAATTCCTATTCCAGATAGCATCACTTCTAAAACGATTGTGTCACGGAAACTTGATCAAAAACCACCAAAATTACCCTTGAACACACCCCACATGAAGCCATATATATATGAAGTTTAAAATCAAATCATGAAGGGCTTGAGAACAATGGTACGGTCAGAATTAAACATATATGTATGATTACAAGAAAATATTTTTATGGTTTAGTTATTTTTATATTACTATTTTTTTTTATATATTAGTATCTTTTTATGACTTAGCTCAAATAGAGTAAATGATTTTTAATGATAAAGCATTGTAAAGTTTTGAAATAATGAAAATCAAACAATTTTCCACTGCAGGTACTGTGTAGTTGATTCTAATTTAGATTATGTATATTTAATTTCAACAGATTGTTTAAAAAAATATATATATATATATATCCTGGGTAATCAACTGTTATTCTTTTGTTTTCTTTTGTAAAATGTATTGATTGTATAGCTATAGCCATAATAAGGAAAGACAAAATAAATAATAATTTTAAATTTCTCTTCGACCAAACTGCATATATGTACATATATTGAATATATTACGTAAAACTGTGCAACTGTGTTGATTCTATAGCTCAATATTTTTAAGAAAGAAAAAATTACGTTTATTCGTATTCTTTTTCTATATATGTATATTATTTATAAAATTGATTGATTTAAAATAATTATATCATTTTCGTATATGTAAAAAAAAAAAAAAAAAAAAAAAAAAAAAAAAAAAAAAAAAAAACTATAGAAGATCTATCGATTAATTAAACTATGTACTCATATAATATATATTTTGTATTTGATATCTAAAAAAAAAACAAACAAAAACGGGGTATACAACATGTGTCTATAAGTCTAAAATTTGTACTAACTAATAATTAATTATACTGTATAAATTAACTGCCTACATTTGTCTAGAAGCCAACAGCAATTATACTTATATTATACATATATACGAACCAGAGCGTACGTAACTCAAAGCCAAACGAACAGAATAAATAAATAAAAAAAAATATATATATACAGGGTGTTTCCCCTTAGGAGGTCCATAGAGCGGGAGGTGATAGTACTCACCTAGACGAACCAAAAATTGTATGGCAGGGGGGAGGGCAATATCAACCGTTCAGGAGTTACAGGGTGATTCATAAAAAAGCTAGGTTTTCACAAAACACCCTGTATATTAAAAACTACGGGGCGTATGGTCACAGTTAAGGGCTCACTGTACGCAGAACTTCATGGCCTTTCCAACGACAGCTCAAACAGCCACGTACCCCTCTCCCCTAAGAAGTTATGAAGGTCTAAACTAAAAATTTCGGATTTTCTTTCCTTTTTTTTACTTTGACCTCTATTATTTTTGCAAAAAGGTCGTTAACATAACTTTTTTTTTATAAAAACTGTAAACTGTAGACTCTCCTCTTTAATATGACCTATTACACCCAATGTGCTATCTGAAGCCCTTTAAGAGTTATTAGCTCTAAACTCGATGCCGTTTTCATCACGGGGGAGGGATGTTGTGAATATAAATCTTGATGCTGATCAATTGATGTTATCATAGAACGAAACAACTAATTGATCAGCATTTCCTCATTGAGTCATTGCTTTGCGAGATACTAAGTAAGACCTCGCACAATAAATACAATGCATACAGGTCTTGCTTAAGTGTGCCAACGGTAGCCCCATTAAAAGTTGCAGTGTATCGCATTTCATAACAAACTGGAAATTATTTGGTTTGTTATGAAAGCGCCTATGCTAAACATCAAGTGGCTACCTGCTTAAAAATGTTCTAATATGACGCAACATAGCAATGGCCCAGATATGGAACGAATAAGTGAGGTGACATGGTGACTGGCCGGAGAAAGCTCTGTGAGTTCTTTCTAATATTGCTAAGAGTCAAGTTACGAAGACTCTCGTTCGTGCGGCTTTAGGTGAAAAATACGCGATCGAAGGGAAGAAGTTTTTTTAAATAAACATTTTTTAAATTAAAGAAAAGTTTTTTATGTGGTGAACTTCCCTAACCGAACGGAATACAACACTCCCATACAAGTAAATATAGATTATAAAAATAATATCCTTACGTCGGGCAAAAACAAAATTAAACTGCATTTCGAACTGTATGAAGAATGCAAAGAATAAAATTATAAACCCATCAAATTGAATTTTCCCGTGCTTCAAAGGGATGGATTAGGTTATCTAAAGGGACAGCGAGCCAAAGATGGCTCCTTTGTTATCAAAGAGGGAATCTATATAATATCGAAAATTGAGAGATCTGCGCAGAAGTAGAAATATTCAAAGATACCACGAAACTACTAATCAATCCTCTGGAAGTAGAGAAGGTAGACGAGGAGAATTTTAACATAATAGATTTTAAGGATTTTAAGACTCTTCGAGAGCAACTGGACCATTTGAGTTCAGAAGAGCGAACTGCTAGTAAAATTAGTGAAAAACTATAAGGGAATTCGAATCTTACTTTCACCAACGCAATAAAACATGACATTCGTACAAAAAATAACATTCCAATCCAATGCAAGATATATCGGTATCCACACATATATAAGAAAGAAGTAGAAAAGCAATCAAAACTGACGCAGTCGGTAGATGCTCGAAAATAACATCATCCGTCCAAGTAACTCTCCTATATGGATTGTTAATATCCAGCCGCGTAATAATAATTCAAACATCTCACATTAGCTTATCAGCATGCATTTGTCGCAATTATACTCATCAGCATTTCGTACATTGCATTTTTGTTTATCACATTCCGTGGTAACTTGAGTATCGTGTCCACGGCTTGAATTATCCTTTCTTGCGAGAGCTTCATGCCGGCATATTCATGCTGAGAAGACAAAGTGCTGAGTAAGTTGTTCCCGCGGTGAAGTACACTTTTCACTTGAGGTGAAATTTATGTGAATTAATTAGTTCTGAATAAAGTTTAGTTTTGTTTAAAAACGCAAGATTGTTTCTTGTCTCCTATCAACCATATTTCAGCTTATCCATTTTTCGGACAAATATTTTCTTGGTGTACAAGTTTATGCGCTTGTGCTTCCCCATCAGAGTTCTTGGTACAAGAGCCAAAGGCCTACGTCGTTAACGGGAAGGTAAAACAATTTTACCCGAATTTAAACATTTGGTGACCCCGACGTGATTTCACGTCATAAGCGAAACTCATTGTTGTCTCAGGAGAGTGACATTATCCTACATCATGAAGCAGTTTGGAAAACGACAGGCTGAGCTAGAAAGCATTATAGACAACTACAAAAATGATCCGAAAGACAGAAAAACCAAAGGAGAGTACTATATAGAAAGAGCGAGGAGATTGGAAGAGGCATGGTCAAGGTTTGAACAAACCGACAATGAACTTAGATCACTACGCGAGCTGCCTTTTGACCATTCATACTTCGCGAAGGACTACTACAATTCGATATGGACGCTCTACGAGCAATACCAGGAGCATTTCAACGAAAAGATCGATTCCTTCAACAAAGAAGAACAAGATTAACTTCAACAGCACGACAAGGGCTTAGAAACACAACAGGTCGACAAGGCCTCAGAAACTCAAGACGTACCTTTAAGGGTACCTCCAAAACAAGCAATGCCAAAGCCATTTCAATCTGAAGCAAAGGCTAACATGGCACAGAGTAATCTCGAGTCAGTTGAAATCAATAAAATAATACGTCGACAAAGAGGCATTATCCAATCGCTGCGGAGAGTACTCGAACGGGTTCGATACGACGACGCTCATCCACGACAATATTACGAAATCAAAGCTGAAACCATCAGTAAACATTGGTGTCAAATCGAGAATCAGAACTATTCACTGCGGGAAATGACCGATGATCCCGCCACAATGGGTTATGATGTCAATGAGTACATCGGCTTGGAAGAAAGAGTACAAATTACACTAGTACAGCTTTCTACAAGGATCGATGTGGCGCCCACACCAAATTCGGTGCAACAAGGTACTACATTGCAACTGCCAAGGATGACTTTGCCCAAATTTGACGGAGATTATCTTAAATGGCGCCAATTTTACGATCTCTTCTCGCAAATGGTCCATAATCAACCACTATCGAATTGTCAGAAGATGTGGTACTTAAAGACAAACTTGGTGGGCGAGGCAGAGAAATTCATCAGACATCTCCCCCTGAGCGACGAAAATTACACAACGGGCTGGAACTTGCTGCAAGATCGTTACAACAATATGCGAATCTTAGTAGCCGGCCTCATCAATACACTTTTGGGACAACCTAACTAGCAGCAATGGAAGCAGCTTAGAATGTCGAGCCATCTTAAATTCGGACTCACAAATAACTATTATCAGCCAAAGGATTGTTAAAAAACTTGGTCTCGCGCCTACTTCCGATTCTCTGGTCAAAGAGGGCATTGGGCAAGGAAAGCGGCAATCGCATCAAAGAGTAAATGTGCTACTCCAGTCAAGGTTGAACGGATATTCTACCAGAGTCGAGGAATTCATACTTCGGAGTATCATTTCTCCTCAGCCAATTCGACAGTTGGATATCTCTTCGTGGGCCATACCAGACAACATAAAATTAGCAGACCCCGCTTTCAATCGTCCAGACCAAATTGACATCCTGCTAGGAGCTGAATTCTACCATCAATTATTGTCCATCGGGTAGATAAAACTATCAGAAGACCTACCAATTTTGCAGAACACCATTCTGGGCTGGATCATTGCGGGAAGGGTGGAAAGAGCACCTCTAACTATAGCGACGTGTGCAATATGCACCGACGAAGACCTCAACAATGTCATCGAAAAATTCTGGAAAATGGAAGAGGTCGAAGAACTCAAATCTCGCTTAATACCAGCGGAAAGCCGTTGTGAGGTTTACTACAACCAAACAACTCAAAGAGACCATGAAGGACGCTTCTTGGTCAAACTACCATTTGCGAGTGATCCCACACAATTAGGCGAATCGCAGAATTTAGCACTACGTCTATGTCTCTTGAGAGAAAGTTAGCTACAAACAACGTACTTAGGCAACACTATGTGGAATTCATGGGGGAATATGAACATTTGGGTCATATGGAGGAAATTGACATGGAGAAATTAACGACTCCATACTACTTCCTGCCACACCATGATGTTCACAAACCAGAAAGCACTTCTACTAAACTTAGGGTAGTCTTCGACGCATCGGCAAAAACATCCACTAATCTATCTTTAAATGATGTTTTGCATGTGGGACCCACGATACAAGATGACCTATTTTCGATTTTATTGCGATTTCGAATGATGCGATTTGTTTTCACGGCAGATATCGAAAAAATGTACCGTCAGGTGCTGATTCATCAAGATGATCGAAAATATCAGCTGATCCTCTAGAGGAGTGACCCGCAAGAGCCATTAAAATGCTACCAATTAAACACAGTCACATATGGCGCAACAAAGTGCCTGCACGAATTAGCCCATGACGGAAGTGGAAGACTTCCTGATGTAATATGATGATGATGATGATGATGATGATATGATGTAATAACTGGCAGCGATAGTCTCAATGAAGCGATACAGACACAGTCTCAACTAAGGATTGCTGTTCATGGAAAGGGCATACGGCGCCGCTATGTACATTCGATCAACCACTTCTGATGGGAGAATTCTTGTCCGACTTATTTGCTCCAAATCCAGAGTAGCTCACATCAAACAAGTCACACTGCCCAGACTCGAGCTCTGCGCTGCCAAATTAGCTGCGGAACTAGCAAGCCATGTTAAGAGAGACTTAAAGCTGGAAAACTACCCCACACACTTTTGGACAGATTCCGAGATTGTTCTGGCGTGGATAAATACCACTTCATCATCATTTCAAGTCTTTGTTGCAAATCGCATATCGACAATTCAAGGACTCACAAATACGCAGCAATGGCGCCACGTCAGTACGAAGGAGAACCCAGCTGATGTGTTATCATGGGGAACTAGGGAACTACACCTAAAAGGCTGAAGGCACATAATCTCTGGTTTTACGTTCCCCCGTTTTTACATGGCGAAGAAGCAATATGGCATCCGATATACAACAAGAATCTGCAGATTCCCTGTGAACGCGGACGGAAACTATCCTCACTGCCCGTCGCCACAACACTCAATACTAATAGCCAATCCTATATGCAATAGTCAGCATGGAAATTCCTTCCGACGGTTGCAACGAATTACCGCTTATTTAATTAAATTTATTATCAAGGTGAAGGGCTGGAAGGCATCACCCTTATCAAAGGATGCAACTCTTATGGTCAAGGAGCTCGACTCTGCACTCTATGTGCTCATAAAGCTAATGCAGCAGTCGGAGTTTCACGAAGAAATTAATCAACTTCGCCATTACAAGGAAGTGAACAAGAGGAGCTCTCTAAGCGATTTTGCACCATTTTTAGACGAAAATGACATAATTCGCGTAGGGGGACGTTTGTAAGAATCAAATCTTTCATACGATAGCAAGCACCCCATGCTGCTTCCATATTCGCATCCATGGACAAAACTGTTGATGACAAATCTGCACAATGAAAATTTGCACTGTGGACCACAGACACTATTAGCCACCACGCGACAGCGCTTTTGGCCCATTAAGGGCAAAATTTTGGCCAGATGGATAGTTCAACATTGCGTACGTTGTGCGAAAGCCAAGCCCAAGCTGCTATCCCAAATAATGGGAAATCTTCCACCCACCAGAGTACAGCCCGCCAGACCATTAATTAAGTCCGGGGTTGATTTTTGCGGCCCAATTTTTATACACTATCGAGTTAGAGGCAAACAACCTCACAAGGCCTATGTGGCAGTTTTCTGTTGCTTTGCCACGAAGGCAGTCCACTTAGAGGTCGTGAGCGACTTGACAACGGAAGCCATTTTAGCAGCTCTAAGACGCTTCACGGGACGAAGAGGTCACTGCAAAAATTTGTATTGTGATAATGCGACGAACTTCGTTGGAGCTCGGAGCCAACTGAACAAGCTAAGTGAGACCATTTCCTCTGATGACGCTCAAACGAAAATGGCTTCGTCTTGCAACTCACGCGGAATTGATTTCCACCCAAATAGCAATTAGCAGTTGTGGATCAGTTCGGAGAACGATTCCAGGGTTACTTGTATTTTCTTCGAACCATTCGCAAATGGCTCCCACAACCTAGCTCACAACAATTTGACAACCAAATTGGCGGAAATATCTAGGTTCGCATAAGCGAGTGAGAACCATTGTATGGTTGCAGGAGTTGGTTAGGACTTTGTCTCCGAACTGCATTATAACTACCATGAAATAGTTGTGCAAACCATTTAGCAGAACTATTTGGTAACTACTATGCGGCAATGCGAGAGCGAAATATATATACAAAAGCATATCTACTGAACGCACCAATAAAAGAAAGAGATGTGCATAATATTTTATGATAGAAGGTACACATAATGAAACGACAAGATAAATTCAAAGTCTAAGATTCTTGGCCTTCATAATAAAGATTAAAGAATAATAGTATATTATTTGCTAGGATTTATAATGTCGTTTTGGTGAAGGGTATATTTTACAGGCAATAGCATTTTTTATGTGAAAGTAGTGTTAGATACCTCGGAAAATACCAATGCGCCGCAAGAAAAAACAAATATTTATTAGACAAAATTTTTATTTAAGCAATTAAAAAAACTGTAAGACTGATATAGTGCATTAAAATTGCTTCTAGTACGTAGAGAATGCTTGGAAAAATCAAACATACTATTTTATAATATAAAATGATTACTCGAATTAGTGACTAAATGAAATTTTCATTTACCTATTTTTGCCAAAATGTACAAACTGCCATTTTCTCTAATAAATATGGCGGAGGTACATATATGTGCTATCCACAAGTATTCATTTGTGGCTAACAACTACGGCGTTGTGTATCACAACTATTCGTTTGTGGATCGTAACTACTTAGTTGTGTCCCATCAATTAATTTATTACTACATGTGTCTGTAAGCTTGTGGCTCGTTCCGTCAGTTTTCAATCAGAGCTATTTATTTGCCTCTGCCTGTAATTGTTGTTTTTTTTTTTTATAACTACTGACTGGTCGACTGTGAAAACATCAAATTCACCCTTGAAGTTATCATTAAGTGGGATCTATTCTACCGCAGAATGTGCTATCGTGCTAAACTGTATCAAATTTGTAAAATGGATAGCTTTTATCGAAAAAAAAGCTGTGTTTTAAATATGTGAAATGTGTTGAGAATATTCATAAAACGTAATGCCTCAATTGAAATGAATCCACTTGAAAGGATTTAAATGAATTTGTGTTTTTAATTTGTAGTGAATTAGTGTTAAGAAGCTCTTTTAGGAATATAATTTTCTTGGTCACAACTATTAGTTGTCTCTAACAGCCATGATGCTCTGTTCCGAACTGCACAGTTATAACCAACAGCCACGTAGTTCTATTCAGGACTTTAAAGTTGTCAATCACAGCCATGTAGTAGTATTCATAACCACAGGGCTATATAAAAATTGTGTGTTTCTCATGAGAGCTTCAGAGTTGTAGATTACAGCGAAGTAGTGGCTTTAAGAACTGCTGACTTGTAGGTCACAACTATGTAACTCTTTTAGAGCTGTAATTCACAACTAAATGGTTCAATTAAGGGCTATAGAGTTGTCATTCACAACCATGTAGTCGTTCTGAAAACTATATAGTTGTGATATTGCAGTTCTGCTGAGTTATATGGTTGTAACCACGTTTTTAACATTTACTCCTATCTAATTTCATTTAGGAATTTGTTAATTCAGCACGAAATGAATAATTATAAGATCGTCGAGACTATTGAAGATGGTGATAAATTACTGACTGTCGTGCCGTCCTGTTGGGAGAAGGACGGTAATCTATATTGGCCTTCTCATAAGAAAAACCTTGACTCTCTCCGGAAGAGATGCATAATTCCTGGATCAGATTGGTCAACAGAAAAGTGCATTGTTAAAAGAGGAGACATTGAAAATTTGAGTAAGTCTCCACCTTTTTTTTTCATTCCAAATTATGTTTACCCATCAAAAATATTAAAATATATTATACGCATTCCAGGTGATGCTCTAAAAATTGAAAAACACATGTCACAGTTCAGCGATACTGAAAGTGAAATGGAGTACGGCAGACAAAATAAAACACGTAAACGATCACATCCTATCCTAGCTTCACAGGTTAGAAACTATGATGAGCAAATTAAAAATAATTATCAATAATAAACAAAAATTTTAAATATAGCGAAAATTACAAGAAAAATAGTGGATTCAACTAAAAATTCTGATAATGTCTTGGAAAATGTTGAGATTGATCGAAATCCAACTACATCTCACAATGTCATGATTATTTCAGAGGAAGTTACTCTTGGAAGTAATGCCGAAGGAATATCCAATGATGAACCTTCTGATGTTGGTGTCTCAACCAACAATGACATTTCTCTTGATGATTTCCTGTGCTCTAACAGTTCAATGTTGATCGATGCTAACGGTCTCGAATTGCCATCAAACCAACGAATTCTAGTCGAAGTTAGCAAATTGGCACAACAGCAAAACAGCATGATAGCAGCAATTGCTCGTATTGAGACGCAGCAAGCAAAATTATTGGAACTGCTTGGCACAAATCATAATCAAAGTCCCGCAACGCAGGGCATTGATTTACTTTGGATTTCAGAGAACATGCCGATCAACTCTATTGAAACCTTCTTAAACGCATTTGAAGAGAATCGTAATGCTGTAGCATTCAAGGAAAAACTGGTATATTACATTTCTTTCTTTTACTTTTTAAAACTTTTCTCCATATTCGTCTTATTGCAGGTCAAAGTATTATCTCGCATTTGTGGACGTGATGGCAAACAAAATGGCTGGGCCGTTTCGTACAAAATTGTGCATAGCTTCATAAAGAGAGGAATAGTGAACAGATTCTCTTGGACCGGCATTAAAAAAAATGATGAAGCTAAGCCAGCATATTCACGTTACATCAATGTTATGGATGCTTTCTACGAAGTAGTAAAATTGGGGGATATGAATTTCACGGTTGAAAGCAACACAACATTTTTTAAGTATATTGTGAAAAACAGCAACGTCGATTTTGCGAGGAAAATGGAAAATTGTATGCAAATCTAAAAAGTGATTTCTAAATTTCATTTATAAAATTATATTATCTAAATTTAGAAAACGCTCCACCAATATTATAATGGAAAAACTTAGAAAAAAAGATGCCAGTGACAATCTAGGAAGCAATTCTTTGTGCATTTCTGGCGGAGTACATAAGAATGACTTAGAGGGCGGCTTATCTTCACTGCACCATAGCGACAATAATAATGAGGGTTCTTTTGAGTGTGGTACATCTGCGGCGACCCAGAATGAAGAATAGTGCACATCTTCTTAGGGCCATAGGATGAACACAAGAAGGGTCCATCTTTGTCTACTCAGATGAGCACAACCACAATTAATGAGAGTTAGAATTCTGTTATATTTTTAAATGCTTTATTGAATTGAACCAATTTTGTTTAAATAAAATATATTTTTTGAGTTTTCATATACATATATACATTTTTCAGTTATTCTTTCAGGTAAATTTCAGTTTTTCATTTATTAAACTTCATTACGCAAATCTAAAGTGTGAACTAATGGTATAAACAAAGACTCATTTTTTGTACATGAAATAATTTTTAACTTGCATTTAATGTCATTTATTGAATACATCTTTGGAGAAGATTTGTCATCACAATTCGATAGAAAAATATTAAGGTATGATGAATAAAGCGGTGCTTCAAGATAATTTTTAATTTTTTTTGAAGGAGAACCAAAAATTTGCAGTATGCCTTCAATTATAATTGCACCTTTCATTCCTACAATTACATTGCTTTTAGTAAAAATCCATCTATTATGCACTTCATTACTTAAATATAAGCCATCCATGACTTGTACTTTATTAAATAATCCACTGTTGTTAATATTTTTCAAAATTGGATTTTTGTTTGCTTGATGTTGGTTAAATTTGTTTGTTTTATTCAACTCATAAATACGCCTTGACACTTGCGCCAGGGAATGTTTTCCCTGTCGCAATAATAATTTGATGTGATGGAGTGCATTTTCAAACGGATATGCATTTAATGTTGTCAAATTGCCGCATTTTTCAACATCGTCAACTAAATGAGGCAAATTGTGCACGTTGATCCTTCCCCATAGATTTCAATATAGTTCTCAATGAAGTCATTTAACATTTGTTTGGCCAACGCAAGACTGCTTACATAAATGTTACTGGAACAAATCGTATTGGCACAATATAGCAATAAGAAATGTTCATACAATTCAAAAGGTAAAGTGTCTTTAATATTAAAATTGAGATATAGTGAAAAAATGTGCGGTATTCTAAGCCTTTCCAGTATGAAAGGCAATCGAGGCCACGTACAGCTCGATGAAATTCTTTTGGCATTCTACACTGTAATAAAAATTTGGTAACATTTCCCATATCCGAAGCTGACCACTTTCCACGTTTATTTTTAAATATTCCTTGTGTCCATCTCTTTAGAAACTTTCTCATAATTCCCAAATCGATAAGATGAAGAGAATCAGCTACAATAATATCATCAATCATATTAATTGGAAGCTCTTCAATTGGTGAGTCGGTTTGATGATGATCAATGTCAATTCTTTGACGAAAGGATTCGTCTATTCTTTTAGGCCAATCAGTCCGTAGAAAAGTCATGCAATGAGCATCATGAGACCATTCTCCGACTACAGTACATTTTAAACATCCATTTGCACTGTTGAAATATGCAACACCTGGAATGATATTGACACCATTAACAAACTAACAGTAACAGACTAAATAAAGTAATTATAAAAACATAAACATAACTTGTACATACCTTTCAAAAAAGCTGTGGCTGGAGAATCGCAAATAAAGCAACGGATCCGTTATTTACTTGATGTCCATTATTTGAATTTCATTAAGCAATATTGAATTCAATTCATCAATAAACGGTTTTAAGAAATTTTTCACTGATGTGGGTTTCTTCGATCCATGATAAATTCCTATAACCATAGGTTTTGAAGATGGTATTTCATGAATATGGCACAAAATTGGCCAGAATTCGACTTTGAAGCTACACAAATTAATATAAATATTCAATTATTAACTTAAGTCAACTTTTGACTCAACTTAATACCTTTGTATACTGGTAATCCGTCGATATTAATGTTCAAGGAAATATCCATTGTTTTGCTTATATCACAAAAGTACTTTTCCAGACATACCGCTAAACCCTGGTGCCAATAGAATCCTTTCCCATCGTCAATGATTGAAATTGAAATTTTTTGGGGTGTTTCTAGTAAAGTCCTTGCATCTACAGGTAGTTCTGCTGGTATATATTCATGTTTTTTTAAGACTCGTTGTAAACTATTTATTGCAACATGTCTAATATTAAATTCTGTTGCCCACGTCTAGTTGTAGATTTTTGGATTCATCCTCCTGTTCTACAACAATAGCACCATCATTATTATCGATATTATCACCGGCACTGTCAAAATCTTCAATACTTAAATTATTCTCAATGTAGTACTAAGTCATACAGGTAATTCTACACTACTATTTACAGGATTTTGTATTTCACAAATATTTGAAGTGGAGGATCGCAAATTGACACTTGAATTCGATTCAAGAATTGTTTCTGGATTTGCTGTTAGGCGTAAACGCGCTCGTCGTAAGTCTCTGTGGTAACTTTCACTATTTTTATAACTTTTGAATTTGCTTATTAAATTCATGTCAGAAACCAAATTAAACTGAGCTTAAGCACAACTTGCTAGCATGAAATTCTAAGTAAAGATGACAGCGACATTGAATATTTTGACAAGCCTAAAAATGTTGGTTCTGTGCAGAATAAAAGAATGGTTGTAAGAAGTATGTGCCAACTACGTTTAACAACTATGGCTTCTAGTTCGCATTTGGTTACCAGGCCAACTTCGCATGTAGTCCTTACAACTCATTAAGGGAGTAAAATGATTCAAGGTTCGTATATGGACAAGGAGATAGGTTCGCACATAGTTGTCACAACCTCAAAACGGATAGTTCCTAACTGGTTGTAAAAATAGGCTCGGGTATAGCTCTTAGAACTCCTTACGCGAACCAGATGGTTGTCACAACTAAATAGATCGGAGAAATGGTTCGCACAAATTTCTAACATCTGAAATTGGTTGTGAAACACAACTAAGAAATTGCCACATATTCACAACCAAACTTGTTTTGGTGAGAAGGTTCTGACAACAGTGGTTTAGTTCGCCACAACGGAATAGTTCCATAATTGCTACTTGGGCACTTTATCCCCCCTCGAGCGCCTCACTTCGGTGGCTTGTGGGAGGCCGCAGTGAAATCGGCAAAACACCTGCTTCTAAGAAGCGTAACTTTAGCATCGCTAACAAACGAAGAGCTGGAGACGGTAATGGTGGAAATCGAAGCCATATTGAATTCCAGGCCGCTGACCTAACATCTCTAACTCCTGGCCATTTCCTTATTGGAGAGCCGCTTACTGCATCCATAGATGCATTTTCGGAACCGTATAAAGCTAGCCTCCTGAAACGATGGAAATTAGTGTCCCACATCAAGCATGACTTCTGGCAGCGCTGGTCGCGTGAATATTTTAATGAGCTTCAACACCGCTACAAATGGAAGCAATGCTGCAAAAACGTAGAACCAGGAACCATAGTCATCTAAAGGAAGAAAATACGCCTGTCACGAAGTGGCCACTGGGACGCATAGTTCAACTGCACAAGGGTACTGATGGTTACGGAAGAGTAGCGGATGTTCGAACAGCCACGGCCGTCTTCCGGAGGCCAATTCACAAACTTTCGCCCTTACCCAAAGAAGCGAATGATGCCCAACACACCTTCACAAGTGCAGAACATGTCACTAAGAGTGAATCAGCTCTCAAGACACAAGATGACCAACATAAGAAAATCCCTCGAGCTACCAATGGAGCGGACCCACGCCCCTCGACAAGTGACACTGCAAATCGCTCCCCTAGGAAAAAGGCACGAACATCACTGGGATTCCTAATTGTATCAACTTGGTTGGTCTGCCTATTTCTTCCAGCTCTAAAGGGAGATCCAGTAGAAGTAACCACATTCAACTCACGGCCTGGCATACATTTCGAACACTTGGGAACAGCGAAACTGATCTCTACTGAATGGAATTTGGTGACATATTACGATCTCAGCCCATACCGAGTGGAGTTCAACACATTTAAAAGAGGTATAAAAACGCTAGAGCACCTCTGCACTCAACTAAAGCACAAGAGTTCCTGCACACCAGTCATCGCGCAATTTCAACATATTCAAGAGGAACTTACCGTCGACAACGATCTACTTCCCACACAAAAATCAAGCATAAGAGAGAAAAGAGGTGCTATTGACATTTTAGGCAACATCGCTAACTCATTATTTGGGTGTTAGACTCCCAATACGCTGAAGACATGGCGAAAACAATCGAGGCTGTCAAGGGAAATGAACTACATCTCCTAGAATACAAGACCAAGAAGCTACTAAAAAAAATTCAAGGCATTAGAAGAGCAAATGACACAGACTATCAACCGCATTTCTGATGCAGGTGAAGAGACCCAGCAATTTAAGGTGATGCCATTATTTTCATCATAGTCCATCCAGATGACCTTAATTGCGAGTAATATTCAAAGACTCCATTTAGCCATCTTCGATGCCTTAACGGATTCTCATCGCGGCCAAATAAGCCCGCGACTTTTGTCACCAGCTCAATTGAGAGAGCAAGTACTACTCATCCAAAACAACTTACTAACATCCTTAAGTCTGCCAACAAGTCAAGGGAGCATTTTACCGCTGTACAAATTAATAAGTGTCGAAGGCCGAGCCGTCAAGGATTATGTCATATTCAAGCTAATGATACCGCTAATTAACTTGGAGAAGTTCGATTTGTTCAAGACATGGCCATTTCCGGTCTACGTAAATGAGACATTCATCTCAATACGATCATGTGCATCGAACTTGGCCGTTACGTCCAACAGAGATCAACATTATCCGTTGACTGACCAAGAATTGGCGGGGTGCAAATCAGTAGAAGAAAGGGTATATCTATGCAAGCAGCTTCACCCCGTTTATCGCAGAAGAGCCAACGTGTGTTCTTGTGAGTCCGATCTTTTGAATGGAATTCCATATACAAAGTCATGCAATGTATTGAAAATAGAGGAAGATTCCATATGGTTACAACTATCTCATGAGAACCAGTGGATCTAGGCATTAAAGGGAACAACCTCAATAAATGTTGCCTGTAGTAATGTTACAATAACGAAACCGATAAATAGCTTAGGGCTTTTGAAACTACAGCCCGATTGCTCAATAAAACACGAGTTGCTAACGCTTCAAGGCCATTACATCTACTCAAGTGAATCACGGAGATCCTACACCAAATTAAGTAAGCTCCTCAATGTCACTACACCTGAACACCTGTCCGCAATACTGCAAGAAGAAGGCAATTACCATCCGCAATTGAAGGAGCTTGAAGAATTACAAGAGATCATCAAGAAGCAGAAGTTCGACCTACCCAATGACATTCATACACGTACCACCCATGGTCTAGCGATCGGATATTCAGGAGTTTTTTTGGTCATAACTATCCTACTGGGACTGCTCTACAAGCATCGAGAAGACTTGCAAAAAGGCCTTCGCGGCAAATCGAAGCCCTTACCGAGACAACAGCAGCGCCGTGAAGATTTCGTAGTCAACATCGAATGAAGGATAGGTTGAACTAGGAGTTGAACGGCGGGGAGAATGTTAATATCCAGCCGCGTAATAATAATTCAAACATCTCACATTAGTTTATCAGCATGCATTTGTCGCAATTATACTCATCAGCATTTTGTTTCGGGGGGGGGGGGGGGGGGAGAGTAGTCTGTGAAGCGCAATGCTGAACAAGGTGAAAGCTGTATAAGAGGAAAGCATGCATACTTGATGGATGGAATTTGTTGGTTTGTTGATTTGGTGTTTATGGTGGTGTGACCGTTTTGATGTTTTTGTAGATCGCTTTGGCATCTCCCAGGAGAGTACGTACAGTAGTGGGTATAGTTAGCTGAGTTCTATGGGCACGAATTGCTACTTCTCACGGCGAGGTAACTTTACCTTAGTGAAATTGAAATCGAGATTTTTGGCTCTGTGGGTACTGTAGTAGATGCTAGGCAGCTGGCCCACGATGCAATTGAAGTTATGTAATCATGTAAGTCAGAATAATAAAATCTCAGACATAGTGGTCGAGTAGTGAGATGATGAATAAGTTGACGAAAAACGGAAATCAGGTATGTATGTTAGTAGTGCTCATATGGTTAGTATGCATGGTCAGCTTTAAGATCCAAATGGTGAATCTCGAAGCCTATCCAGACTGAATTGGGCACATCTTAACCTTCACTACTAAGATCTAGGCCCGAACGGAGTTACCAGTGCCGTTTAAAAAAGATATCTAGCATGAAAGATTGAAACTGGGAGCATTCATGGTCTGTTGATCATGCTTTACGAAAGCCATACCAAATGGGCGGCCCGACATTGGCTAACTTGGTACTACGGGGTTAGAGGAGCCCTGGATAACAAGGTTTTATCCACCTCAACTTGGGATGGCCCCTTTATGGGAGCATCGTAGTGGCTGTGGTCTAGGGTGCCGTGACCTGAGATCGGCAGCGATGGGAGAGGTCTCGCTTCTAGCAGTAAGTTGATGTCAAGTCATGCAATTTTGGCATACTGGTACTCGTTGTTTCGACACGAGGAATTTGATTGATCTTTACAATCCGTGCATGAAGAATGCCGTGAGATTAAGCCATACTTGGCAGGTGCTCACGTAAAATCCTGACATATTTCATCAGCATTTCGTACATTGCATTTTTGTTTATCACATTCCGTTGTAACTTGAGTATCGTGTCCACTGCTTGATTTATCTTTTCTTGCGAGAGCTTCATGCCAGCATATTCATGCTGATAAAACAAAGTGCTGAGTAATTTGCTCACACGGTGAAGTACACGTCTTCACTTGAGGTGAAATTTATGTGAATTAATTAGTTCTGAATAAAGTTTAGTTTTGTTTAAAAACGCAAGGCAAACGGTTGTTTCTTGTCTCCTATCAACAATATTTCAGCTTATCCATTTCTCGGACAAATATTTTCTTGATGTACAAGTTTATGCGCTTGTGCTCCCCTATCAGAGGTCTTGGTACAAGAACCAAAGGCCTACGTCGTTAACGGGAAGGTAAAACAATTTTACCCGAATTTAAACATGGATCGTACCTAAAGCATAGTTTTCACAAGCGAAGTTACTGTCCCAAGTAACCTCGTTTTCAGTCCCTCACCTCTTGACATACCCAACAGCTTACTTGCGCCAGTATGAAAACGAGTTCCACTCACTTCAACTTGTTAGCGAAGTGGAACCTGATAAATAGTCAAATTGAGTACGTTCTCTGCAATTGGTACACGTTTTGATTCAGGTAATCATTTATAATATCAGCTGGTGTTGAACTTGTGAACTGTCAACACTTTTGTGGTTTTGGTTTGTAAACGAACGCACGGTTATAATTTCTGGCTGTAATTTTATACGATTTATAGGATAGCAATAAATTAAAATATTTTTATTTGCAACCGATATGTCCGGAACGAAGTGGACATCGGAAAACATATTAATGTTCATTGGCTGCTTGGGAAACCACTCAGTTTTGTGGGACGTACACTCACAGCATTATAAGAAGCGTGATGTTCGTGAAGTCGCTTGGGAAAAGCTCCTAAAAGATCTTTGCGATCTAGGAGTATATATAGGAGATGTAATTGCTTTAAAAGCAAAATATAAGTCGATCCAGTCCAGTTATAAAGAGGAACTGAAAAGAGTGCAAAAATTTAAAAAAATTAGGAGCAGGAGAGGATGATGAATACAAGCCACAACTTATTTGGTTTGAAGCAGCAAATTTTTGGCTGAGCTCGACATTGTCAAGGCAGACGCAAACAAATGTGGTAAGTTTTGCCATATTAATTCAGGTTATTATTAAATTATACTATATTTTAAGAAGTAAGACTGATGTGAATTTTTAATTTGAAAATTTTATATAAGTGAAACGGAGCACAATGAAGACGAGAAAGAAAATCTGCCAAAAGAAAATGAAAAATGAAGAAGAGCTCCGTTGAGAAAATCTAAAAGGAAATTAATCGGCTGGACAAAATTGCCAAAACAACCGCCGACACCGATGACGAGTTTTTGTATTTTGGGCTCAATATAGTAGCACAATTAAGCTAAGAGCTTTGCCTCTCAGGCATGCTCTCAATTACCAAGAGGACTAACAAAAAACAGTAAAAAAATACTGGCCTTTGTGCAATAGAGATATCCTTCAGCAGGCATTAGATGTCTCATTTTTAGACTCCAACTAGGTGTAGCATATATGTGTGCAATTTTAAAGTGATTAATGTGTGATATTTTTGTATAATTATTTGTTTTATAGGTTCGTATGCTTAATGCCAAAGATTTGAGTATACATAGATATATATACTCGTATATATATATATATATGTATATATATTCTCATATATATGTAGATTCGATAGAATCATCGAATTCGATGCTGAAAAAACACAAGATAAACTGTGCTGTGAATTTTTTTTGAGCTAGTTAAGTAATGTTTATTTACCAATAATAAAACTGAGTTGAGTTTTAGATTATTTATTTTCTTTCATTAAAAGAACTTATTGATTTTGCAAACCTACCATTTTCTCTTGCTAAGGGACTGATCCCGCATTACAAAAATAACTTTTAAAAGAATCCCGTATCATAAAAGCTGCCTTGGGACTATTATTTGATCCTTGCTTATTTCTTCTACTTTCAAAATTTGTATCTTACCTCCAAGACCCCATTGTAATCTGTCTGAACTTTGCGTAATGTAATCCTTCGAACTTCTGCGGAGCCAGTTATGTAAATGACAGCATGGTTTTATTAATAAGTTATTGTAGACAACTTTAATAAGATAGATCTTTCAAATATTCGGAAACGAGAACACAATATTCCAAATGCGTTTTCTGCAATCCTTCGTGCTCTCGATAACCTATAGTTAAAAATGCGTTCCTCATAACTTAAGCGTCCACTTCGACTGTAGGGTCTTATAAGAAATGTTTTTAATGGGAATGCATCGTCGCACACTATCACTCCATCATCTGGAAAATTTCCTGCTGCACCAGCCAAGACTGACATTAGTATAGTGTCCTTCAGTATAGATGAATCATTACAGCGCCCGTTCGCACCAATATCAACTAAAATGAAACAATAATCATAGTCAACGATTGCTAACAGAACGACACTATAAGTTCCTTTATAATTATAATAAAAAGAACCACTTTTTGGAGGACATTTTATTTGGACGTGTTTGCCGTCTAGAGCACCACAACAAAACGGAAAATTCCATTACTCATTGAAGCCATCTTGAATTTCACTCCATTGATCTTGATTCTGTGGAGGTTATAAACAGAAAAATATTTGTGTTAGTAACACTTCAACAATCTCATATTTTTTGTATGTAAATACCTTAAGGAAATCTGACAAAGTCATATAAATTGCGGAAAAGGTTTTCGGCAGGAAAATCGAAATTGAGCTTTTTGGAACCCTGTACAAATACGCTAATGAAGCAAAACTGTCTCCAGTTGCAATAAACCTCAAAGTTTTTTCTAACTTCAGCTTGGCGGGGATGGCATTTATCATCAATGAGTCTGATTTTTAGATACTATTTTTAATTTCGCATTTCGCCATGTATCCAATCAAATTGGCTTGGAGTAAGCCGCAGATGATTTTTAAACGAATCTGGATCCTCTGTACGCAATTCCCTCAAAAGATTTTCCGACGCTCCTAATTTGTCTCTTCTATTTATCCATTCTCGTACACATATTTTCTTATTCCTTAGAACTATCTCTTCCAAAATTGCTTTTAATTTCTTCGTTACACGATTGATTGTGTCCTAATAATAACTTGTTTACTTGAAATCATTTTTAAAGAAATGTGTTGTCTTGACAAGTCACAAGTTCCACACCAGCTGATATTATAAATGACTAACTGAATCAAAACGTATACCAATTGCAGAAAATATATCAACTATATCAACGGAATCCAATAGTCAGTACGTGTACAACGGAAAGCTATCCTGTCACCAGTACATGAACAACGAAGGGCTAGTGTTGGTACGTGAGCAACGGAAACCACTAGTTAGTACGTGTACAATGGAAGCCTCTCCTGGCCCACACTCAAATTAGATTTGGAAGTATTGAAAAGAATCTCACTAATATAAATTATTTTACATTTATAATAGGGACGCAAGAAGACTGAGCAAACGACGTCACATTTGGCGCCCGAGGAGGGACCGACAGCAGCTAGAAAGTTGACAAACCGCCTGGGACCAGCAGAAGCTAGTGCAGAGCAGCAGTAGAATTGCAAGTCGACGTGATACCACCAGACCAGTCCAAAATGAGTAAAGTTACTTGGGTATACCAGCTGAATAAAGAAGAACTAGCAGAAAAACTAGAGGAGTATGACCTAGAAACTGAGGGCACTGTTAATGAAATGCGAAAACGACTTGTTGCACATGTGAAGGCAACCAGCTCGACGCAGAGCATGGAGTCAGAAACTGATACTGTAGTTAGAGTGCAAGAAAATACAACACTGAGAGGTATTGAATTAATGGACAGAGCTCGTAAGTGGAATGTACATTTCGATGGCACAGGAGATACGAGTGGCTACAAAGAACGAATTGAGGAACTGGCCACTACCTATAGAATTGGGCTAGATAATATACTGGAAGCACTACCAGAACTATTAAGAGGAAAGGCTCTCCTCTGGCACGGCAAAAATCACCTGAACTAGACAGGATGGAATGATTTCCTAAAAGAATTCAAGCCATTCTTTTTCCCACCTGGCTATCCACGATTGTTATTAGAAGAGATAGCAACCCGAAAACAGAGAGAAGGGGAAACAGCAAGAGAATATGTCACTGAAATCCAGACACTGATGAGAAGACATGCGGAGCTCCCACATACCGATCAATTAGAGCGAATATACTAGTATCTCCGAAGCCGAAGCGAGTACAAGTTCTATCTATATACGTCGTCACGGCTTCACAAGCTTAACGTGCTGGTTATTAGAGCTCTGTGATGATTACGAAGAGACCCGTGGAGAAGAAAAACAAGGCAGAAAGAGAAGAGAAGATCAAGAGCCGAAGCTAAACGCTAGATCAGGAAAATTACTCGCCATTGGTAATTACAACCGAGAAAATTGTTGCTGGAGATGTGGTCAGTCAAGTTGTGCTCATTCTGTGGCAAACATGGGCAATTTACTAGAGAATGCCAATGTCAAAGGGTCTCTACAAGCCGAATAATAACCAGAAAACCCGTCCAGAGAAATAAGAATTTCGACCAGAGCAATCAACCTGAAGAACAGAATATTAAAATGATTCGCCCCAGGAAGACAACCGAATATTTCTAGACGTAAAATTACCGAATTTCGACATGAAAGCCCTGATTGACACCGGATCTGTATGTTCATATATATCAGAAGAGACGTATCACAAATGCTTAGCCAATGGGGTAGAGCCTCATAAAGGTAGCCGGAGAAGAGCTAGTCTAGCCAATGGAATAGGAGGCACGATTAAGCATGAGATAGGGCTACAGTTTAATATAAATGGCCAAAACCACTACCATAACTTTCTGATCCTACCAGCTCTAACAGAAGATATGATAGTGGGCATGGACATAATGCTTTTGGTAGGTATAAGGCTCAGCGTATTTCAAGAAACATTCTGTACCGAAGAATCAGCTGTTTGCATAATTCAAGAAACAAAGAAGAGAGAGCAAATTCTGACGAAAGAGATGCCCAAATCATCCAATTTGACAGCAGATACGTCACGGATAGAACATCGAATTCTAGCGAGTCAATCTGAGCCAGTGAAACAGCATTATGTCCCAGTAATCCGAGAATCCAGAAGTTTATTTCCCCAGAAATCAAAAACCAAGCCAGCCAGAGAACAAAACCCCGCACTGTACACATTACAGGAAAAATGCCTAATCCGCCGCTGGAACCAGTCCACTTAGCTAAGGGGAAACCAGACACCACAAAACCAGCAATACCGAAGCCCGAGCCGCTAGACGAAGCAGACCCGACAAAGTGGAAAAACACCATACCAGCCAGAATGTTCACGGGAAAGGTCCATGACCTGACCTATAAGCCAAGCACCAGCCATGTTCCAACCGAAAAGCCAGTCATGCCACAAAATGGAAGACCACCGTGGAAACGCAGTATATTAGTTCCGAAGAGGACTATCCTGAAAGAACACCAGCCTAGCACCTATAGAAATGCACTAGCCCTGTTTGGAATCACCAGTATCATGCCAGCAACCGAACATATCAGCTCTTGCCCCACCCTGAAAAGGGCTATCCACCAGGCAATCATTCCTAAAATTGCCATGGTCAGCCACGCCACTCAGACTAGCCCGCAGCTGAAAGGGAAAGTCAAAAAGCCTCGTACAACTAGACCGAAGAAAGAAAGAGACGAAAAAAGAAAGAGAACCCCCGCTTCCCGAGATAAATAGGTTTAAGCTACCGTTTAAGTTTTTTGTATAAAGATTTTTATTTTTGAACTATGTAAATGACAAAAATGTATTTAAATTTTTCCCGAACGAAAACTCCTCCGTACAGGGGGGAGATGTAACGAACCTGTACATAGATAGATATTTAGAAATGTATGAGTGAAGTCTGATATAGACAATTTTCCTACATTGTTATGGTCCCAAAGGAAGGAAAAGAATAGTTCGAAGGTGAAGGTTTCTACCGTGTTGTGGTGTCCATTAATTCCTTGAAAGTTTTGATGCTGCTTGCAATTTCTGTTTCAAAACCACCTTCACTGCCGCACATCTGCTGTCGGAAGCAACTTCGGGGTCAAGCCCTGGGAGTTTTGGGGATCGAGCTCATCATTGTCTACGCCCTTGGGCCTGTAGGAACCATCTTTGACGCCAACGCAATAATATCATCATCTCTAGAGTCACATCTTGAAAAGCTCTCTTTAGGAGCTTGAGTGTCGCTAAAACCACAATTAGCTGGACAAGCAACTTTTCAGCTCTTCCATTGAAGATCACAATTAGGCTGAGGAACATTTTACATAACCATCTCAAAACCACCTTGTCAATTAGTAACTAATTTTGCTTTAAATATTGGAAACCAGGAAACTGGTAGAATAGTCTCATTGGTATTAATCTGAATTGCCTTATAATTGAATTAAGTTGGAGATTGTTAATAGTTTATTAGGAATAAGTTAAGTTAAAGTTACAATAGTGTCATTAATTTACTAGAGTCACATAAGTATAATTAGATATCGCCGGAAGCATAGAAATTGAGCCACGATGACAGGAAAAGAGTTCCTTCCCATGATCTTCTGCTTATAATCCTCCGTCACTGTTCGCCAGTCTTCTACACTTAGCATTCTGCTGTAATATAACGTCAACCTACCAACCGAGTCCAGGCCTCTCGAATCAAGAAAATCATATGTGACGTAGTTATAACAAAAAAATTCAATAACTGTGCTAATATAAAAGAAGTTGAAATTAAATAAATAGCCATGCAAAATAACTGTGCCAATATAAAAGAAGTTAAAATTAAATAGATAACCATGCAATATAATTATCACACATAAGGCACTCGTTCTAATAAACCACAATAATAATAAAACTAAACAGGGACCCAAGCAAGTTAATCATAAAATGTAAAAGACTCGCACTAAAACACTAAAACTAAACTACTTGAACACGGACAGCCCAAGTGTATAGTATATGGACAAAATAAATAGAGTGCTGCGACAATTAAATAAAGAAAAGCTTTAATTTATATATAAATAACCCAGGCAAGCGCCTCCAGAGTCATTACGTATTACAAAGTAAACCAAATAAATAAACAAGCATAAATGTCGGCTCAACGCTCAATAAGAAAACAATTAAAATACTTTAACAATAAGTGACAAAGAAAACCAGAGTAGTCGTAAGGTTTAGCCGCACTCGCAAATGACGAGCAAATGGGTGCGAAGATTAGTAATTTATTTTATTGGTTAATTTGATTAATTCTTTCCCCGTTGTGGCTGACTGGTTGTGTGGCGACGAATATTATCCTTCTCTAATTAAATATTATTCTATATATATATTAAGTATACAAAAATTGAAATAGTTTTTTATTCTACATATATATGCGAAGGCGAGAATTGTCCTTTATCAATTTTGTTGTGATCAAGCATATACGAAGTTTTGGTTTTGTTCTTATACAAAAAAACCCCCTAAGAATTACTTTTGTTTAGTTGTAGCATTTACATATATTCTATATATTCATATATACTACAGTGCGATCATAAGCGAGCGTTCCTAGATTAAACTGAATTACGGTTTATAACGTGATAAATATAAAAGGAAAATATATAAAAAAAAAGAAAGACGGTACTTAATTATTCCAGGTTTCGTGATCTACCCTCGCTACGAAAAGATCACGTGGCGCCCAATTTCCTCTCAGATTTTCAGTATTTTCAGGTAATCATTTGTTCCGGCCTGTGAACCCCGCCGTCTCCACGAGCTAGAGTGTGCGCATAATTGGGTGGGTAACATAATTTGACGCCCAACGTGGGGCCCGAGAGGAATGCTTACAGTTTTGCTGGAAAATTAGAGATAGACATTTTTTTTTGTTCTGTGACATAAGTGTATATATAAATTAGTACAATAATTGAACTGCGTACAAAACGCATTGCATTGCCAGTTACGTCTAAATATATATATATCGGATATTACGGTACTCTATTGTTCCCGTTGTTCCCGAGTGCTATCGAGGAATTTTACTACACAGTTATAGAGTCAAGTACGGGTGGCGGCGTAGATTCACTAGTTAGTCGGCAAGGTTGTTTCATACGTAGTATAGTATTTTGTTTTGTTCGAACGATTAGCACAGCCAGTCAGAAATTAATTGTAATTAAAGTGAATGTGCCTCGTTTTCCTCTGGATGAAGTGCAAATATTGTATGCACACTATGGTGAAAAGATGGTTCTATGATCCAGTATGTATATCATATTCTTATATCAAGTGGATTTTCAAAGATTAAATTCAAATCGCATTTTCTAAGTAAGTTTATTTTAGGAATGAATATCAACCGATAAAATAATTTTATTTTTCCTATTATTTGGCCATTGAATTTCAATATGGAAATTTAAGAATACGTGTTAATTGATAAAATTCAATTTTTTTATTCTTTATTAGGCTTTAAGTTTGAGTGTTAATTGATAAATCTCGTAAGTTTCTTTCTTTCGCTTTGGTCCTTTAACTACCGTGTATATATACAGAGGATGAATATAGGTACCTATTAACGTACACACATAAATTATATCCACTTGATAATTTGGAGAAATTTGTTACATTCCTCGAAAAGCATATCATGAGTGGTCGAATACATGAAGTGACAAGGATTAGTTATAGTAGGAATTAAGGAAAATTAATAGTTCAAGATCGAAGGTCCTCTTTCCTTTTTTTTGTAGTGGTAAATAATTTTATTTAACGGATATGGCACAATACTGAGTGTCATTTTTAATTATAATTTTTTCAAAACAGGAGATAATAGCTCCATATCAGTGGAAGGAGATTTTCTTGGAATTAACTTCCTGACAAGCGATTAGTCGGTTACGTTTACGTGTTTATATAACGAATGGATGTTACAAATGAAAAAACAATGTTAAAACAAATTCAGTACAGGTTAATGCTTAACCCAGTTGCTTAGACAAGTTGCCTGGTGACTAAACCAGAAGTTATTTACTCAAATACATAGAAGCAAAAATCGTCGGAATATATGGTGGGGGGAGACACAGCATTCAAGGCAAGGTACGAGGATTAATCAATAGGCTCACGTAAGGTAGATGGTGCTTTACGTTAGTAATGATCTACTCATTTGCTATACCTGCACAATATCTGAATAGATTTAAGTACGGGTCGGCTTGCATTATTAACTCCTTAGGACATATATTCATATTTTTCAGCCCATAAATTAGTTGATTGCCATTAAACTTGTGCGTTCAATTTAGTATCGGGTATTTTTTTTTAAGCCCGAAATACCTCGCAGTTTTAGCGAGGGATTTAGTTAGTCACAAACCTGCTACGCATTGGTATACTAAGCTTGTAGATGTTCCTATCATTTATATACATCCATATATGTGCAATCCGCAATCAACTGCTGGGTTGCTAATCTTTTAATTAATTTTTTTCGGTTAAGGACACTAAATAAGCTTGTTGAAGTGTGGCATGTTATGCCTTTTTTTTCCTTCCTTTTTGTTTTAATACATATAGTCGTGGTAGTCTCCTAGATAGGGGAACCCATGGAATTTTAATAGGATAATCCTATCTCTGAATCGAATTTTGCTTTTGTACGGAACATCAGCGATGTTAATAGTAGGCTGAATATCAGTAATCCTATTGTGTATTAATTTTGGGTACTTAGGTACTTGACTTGCCTTGGCGATAATAGGAGGAACTTCGAATAACCGAAGTATTCTTTCTTAACTAGCTGTAGCTATTCTGTTGAAGTACCGGCAAGCAATTTCGCTATGGAGATTAATAGGTTATCGCAGGAAGAACTCATATATGAGGCAGATTTCGAGGACTGACAGTGGGTAAGGTTGAGGAGATGAGATCTAGTCTTCGGGGAGCACTAAACGCTGAGAAGTCGGGGCAGTCGTTGTTCATTACCCGTTACCCTTTCACATTTGAAGAGGATAAAGAAGAGGTACAAAAGAAATTAAATGAAATCAATGCTCTAATCGCGACATTTAAAGGTGACGTTAGCACAGGGGATTATAAGAAAATTCGGACGAAGGTAGACTGGGCTTTAATCTGGCTTAACCGAAGTAAGGCTAAAGAGGAATCTGAAAAGAAAGACAAGCGGTTATTCGAAATGCATTTGTCGTAGCTTTGGGGGCCCTGCAAGCAAAAGTTGCAGGTAATGAGTCGGAAACAGATGAGGGCGAACATAATGATAGTAGTCTGTCAGCAACAACCATTGTTCTCCCACATACAAATAAAGTTGAACTGTATAAGTGGGGTGTGCAATTTTCAGGCGACCCTGGAACTTCCTTGAGCTCATTTCTCGAAAGAGTCATAGAGTTAAGTGAAGCCAGGGGTGTCAATAAAACCCAATTGTTCCGTTCTGCCCTAGATCTTTTTGTGGGTAAGGCATTAATCTGCTATAGAGCGAACAAGAAAAAATTTAGATCCTGGTCAGATTTGGTGGCGGAGCTCAGGAAAGAGTACCTACCTCCTGACTATGATGATAGGCTGATTGAGGAAATCAAACGCAGGACGCAAGGTAAGGAGGAGAGCATTGGCACGTACGTCGCTGTGATGGCCAGTTTATTCGCAAGACTGAGTCAGCCCTTGAACGAGGAATCGCAGCTTAAAATTATAAAACGAAACGTCGCGCCATTCTACCAATCACAACTTGGGTTAACTGACTTAGAGACCATCCAGGCTCTCGTAGATTTAGGTCGGAAACTGGAATCTGTCCGCGTCTCAGTAGAATCGTTTGTCCCACCTCCTAGCAAGCGAACTTCTCATCTACTTGAGCCAGATTTGGCGTATGTAGAAATGAACCAACCCACCGTAACTTTTGTTAGTAATGAAGTACATAATCAAAATCCAAGAAGGCAGTATAAATGCTTTAGATGTGGCCGGGAAGGTCATATAGCCAGGTTTTGTAGAGTTCCAGTGTAATGAATGAATCATTACCTGCATTCATCATTATCTCATTAGCGCCACAATATCCCGATCAGTACAACTAACGTACATACATCATACATATGTACATATGCATATATCTATAATAACGACTCGTTATCATAATAAGAATCTTGTTACGTACAAGATTACAAATATACATACGTACATACACGATAACGTACTTCTTGAATCTAGCAAGCAAGACATACGCGCATACGTACATACATATAACGTACAAACATATAATAAATTGACAAACGTGAGTACGCGCATCAAATTGCATTCCAAGCAATTTCGCGGTTCATATGGTTAACCAAATCTATTTTCGTTTTATGAAGCAACTTTCTCTGTTGTTCTTTTAAAACGATAAATTCTTGGTTGCGTCAACCTTTTTGCGGCAAAACGCCGGCTCTTTGTATACAAAAATACAAACACGGCATGAGACCAATTTCATGCATTATAATGGCACTAGGTTAACCCTGACCTAACCCACAGTCATTACATGCCGTTTATTTTTTCCTCACACAAAATTAAGAAACTTCATGTGTGACATTTTTACTTTTTACTTGTACATAATTGGGAAATCCCTTGTGTAAAGTGAAATGGAAACTGACCCACTTATTGGGCAATAGTGCTGAGTTTTTTGTAACATTGGTTTCTTCCGTATATATATGGTTGACCAATGGTTGCAAAGGAATTTTTGAATGAAGGGGAAATACTCTTGTGGAACTACAAAATATTGAGGAATATGCAAAATTGGCTATTACCAATATATTGAGAGGGCGTTCCCGATATATTCGATTTCTGGAATTCCTATATGGAATTTCCTAGATAGTTACCCCCATACCTATTTTTACCAATTTTGCTGAGCAATGCCAGAATCCAACTAAATAAAAAGCCGATGCATCTCAGGGACAAGGGAGAAGTTTTTCCAAAGTCTAAAGAATAAGGTTGACCCCCCACCAGAGGTAAGGCAACCTATTCAAATAAATAAAATAGTATTCAAAGTATCAATTAAAATAGTATTCAAAGTATCAAATAAAATAGTATTCAAAGTATCAAATAAAATAGTATTCAAGTATCAAAGTGAAAAGAAGTGTTTTTATTCGATTGGGCTAGTGATCTTCGCAAATACGCAAGCACTCCTAGGTCCAAGTTACGGCAAAGACTCACCCGTAACAAAAAATTGGTGGCAGCGCTGCGGATCTGATTTTATCCCAGCTACCTATCGTCGCAGATCTTTAGCTTTGATAAAAGAAGCTACAACAAAGGTAACCTAAGCCAGGCGCTATAGGTGTACCCATCGTTGTGTATTACACAACCCAATCCCAGCCAGGCGCTCAGGGATTGTGAAAAAGTATAAAAATATATAAATATACAAATTGAAGAAAGGCAATCATGGATCAAACAGGCCCTAGAAGGGAAAACGAGATCAACAGAATCAAGGAGCAGATAATGGAATATACCAGGCCAGCCGAATCCGATGAAGACACCATGGACTTCGAAGACTACCAGGAAATCATCACAAAACAACAAAGATTGAGCAGTCTTAGGAAGTAAGATAAGTGTCACTATTTTTTAATATTATAAAAATTTTTTTTTATATTCACACATATACATATCTTATGTTATGATTCCAAATTTTATATTGATTGACGTAATTTTATATTATAATTAATTTGGTGAAAAATAAGTGAGGAAAAAACCAAGTGTAAAAATGTAAATGAACAAGTTTTGTAAATGAACAAGTTTTCAAATCCATTATCACTTTATATATTGTCTACGCATCTCTCTCTTGATTTCATCTGGTAACCATTGTTCAAGTTTTCTACTTGCAAAACTATTTTCACTTTGATGACTTCGTGTTCCTCGTTTCGACGACTTAATTTCGAAATTTTTTTTTTGTGCTGTTGTGAGTTCGAAATTTTTTTGTTTTGTGGTGTTGTGAGTTTAATTATACATAACCTCGTTACGATATCTTTTGTCTGTGCGCTTCAAAGCTACAGTGTTATTTTCGTTTATATATCAGTTCCGTACCACTCCTATCGCTAATTCATTGATTCCCCCTCGTTTTAAAAGTACTGTGTTTCTCAAATTGTAAAAGTTTAAAACGTGCAAACGTGTTAGCAAGATAGTCGCTACACGTTTTCGCGATTATTCAGCCCAGGCTGGGAATAGCCATAAACGTACGGTTGCCCAACTAGCTCGCGCTTCTCGTTTATTACGTGCCACTAATCGAGTCAAAATGACTCAACCTCCACCTACTGGTACTAATTCGGGGATATCGGACCTCAGAATAACATTAACGGATGCACGGAATATGATCCCAGAGTTCGATGGAAACTCAGGTGACCTGCATCGGTACCTCGCGTGCTGCGACATGTTATTCACGACATCCAAGAGCGACGCCGACAAGAAAATACTGCTTAGCATTTTAAAAACAAAGCTAACTGGCCCGGCATATGACATCTTTAAATATAAAGAAGTCTCAAACTGGGATGAATTAAAAGCAGAACTCGTCGAGCAATTCCAAGAGCATAGACCACGTGTGGCTATACAAGGAGAATTGCTGCGACTCAAACAAACTACACGGGAAAGCATATATGATTTTGCTTCACGCCTATCAAAACAGCTAGCTGATTTGAATAGCGCCACGGTTAATGAAGCCACAGAATCTTCCGCAAGGGCATATCTCATCTCAGAGAATGAGAAAAATACCATTAGAGCATTTGAAGACGGCCTTAAAAGCGAACAACTTAAGGTCATCGTTAAGGCACGTTCAGAGACCTCACTAAGGAAGCTCATAACTTTTGCTTCCGAACATGCTCAACGCATTGAGGAAACTCAACCCCATACTCAAAAAACAGCGCCTAATGTGCAAGTATGCGACTATTGCTCAAAAAGAGGCCACACTAAAGAGAATTGTTTCAAGAGGAAGCAGTTGCCCTTAATAAATGCTTACCCAAACATAAAAAGGGAAATAAATAGAATTACATGCGGCTATTGTCGCAAACCAAACCATCACGCTAGAGAGTGTAGGCAAAGACAGTTTGATGAACGCCGCACTCAGTACCCAACAAATAGGCAAGCTCAATTTGGGGCTCATCCAAGAGCTTACCAACCTCAAAATTTGCCTAATGCCGAAAATAATGGCAGAGGACAACCTCGCCACATGAAGCAAGTAAGGTGGACAACTCCAGAAAATTTTTCCTTGGGAAACGATTGCACGCGGGTGTATTCAGACGGCGAAACCTCCCGCGAGGAAGATATTCAAGCCGTAGTCCATCAACCACCCAATTAAGCATCCCAATAAAGATGCATAAAAGCGCCCTAGTGGTTGCTTTCCATATCGATATCTCCCAGAAAACAAAAGCAAACTTTATAATAGATACTGGTGCAGAAATAAGTCTACTCAGAGCAGAAGCTACTGACGATTCCGCTCTCGTATATGAGAAGCAAAAATGCACAATTACCACCCTGTCTGGTAATTGTTTTCCTTCATTTGGAGTTTCATATGGAACAATATCCATCCAAGATAACTGCAAAATAAAACATCCTTTTCATATCATACCAAACGGTAATAATTTACCTTATGATGGGATAATAGGAAATGACTTCCTATCTAAATACAAATGCGTAATAGATTATTCAAAACATATGCTAATTATAAACACAGATGCCTGCTCAAGTCAGGAATACGAATGTCAATTCAGAGAAATGTCTCCATTAAAGGGTAAAATAAATAAAATAAATAATGAAAGCAATACTTCCGAAGCAAAAAATTCAGCTACATTGAGCGATGTACCCACAAGTAGTAATTGCAATAACGCAAACATATTGACAATTCTCCTCCAAACAATATATTATTTTATGCTGTATGTTCTAAAAAGACCCGCGAGTTCATCAAAAGCTAATAATGATCAAAAATCAGATACAGATTCACGACGCTACGACTGTGATCTGTATACAGCTAATAATGATCAAAAATCAGATACAAATTCACGACGCTACGACTGTGATCTGTATACAGCTAATAATGATCAAAAATCAGATACAGATTCACGACGCTACGACTGTGATCTGTATACAGCTAATGATGATCAAAAATCTGATAAAATTACATTACCTGCACGTTCAGAAATAATGGTATCACTTCCAATAACAGAGGAAAAAGGCGAATTATTAATAAAACAAAAAGAAGTAAGACCAGGTATATACATAGGAAACACCTTGGCACAAACGAGTAACAGTATGGTAAGAGTACTAATGATGAATACGAACGAAGAAGATATGGAAATCTCGAAAAATGAGATAGAACCAATTTGGGATTATGTACGGAACTATGAGGTGATTCAGCCCAATTATAAATCCGACCCAATAGAAAACCGCCTAAAAACATTGGAAAGTAATTTAAAATTAGAACATTGTAACCAAGAGGAAAAATTAGCTCTCACGAATATTTGTAGAGAATTCAATGATTTATTCTATTTAGAAGGAGACGCATTAACATATACTGATGCCGCTGCACATACGATTCCAGTCAAAATAGATACTACGCCCATCTATGTCAAGCCATACAGATTACCGGAATCTCAACGAAATGAGATTAATAGGCAAATTAAGGACATGATAGACCAAAATATCATAAGCCCTAGCAAGAGTCCATGGAACTCTCCCTTGCTACTGGTACCAAAGAAACCAGATGAAACAGGTCAAAAACGTTGGCGAGTAGTAGTGGACTTTAGGCGCTTAAACGAAGTTACTCTCGGAGACGCCTACCCACTACCGAATATAACGGATATCTTGGATCAACTAGGACGATCCAAATACTTCACAACCTTGGACTTGGCCAATGGATTCCACCAAATCCCGATGTCACCAAAAGACAAAGAAAAAACAGCTTTTAGCACACAATTTGGACATTATCACTATAATAGAATGCCATTTGGACTGAAAGGAGCACCAGCAACCTTTCAGCGACTGATGAATACCGCCCTAACGGGACTTCAAGGTATTCGCTGCTTTGTATACTTAGATGATATCGTGATTTATGGGTATAATTTACGTGACCATAACGCCAAGCTTGTAGAAGTGTTTAATCGACTAAGAATGCATCAACTAAAATTACAGCCAGATAAATGTCATTTTCTACGTAAAGAAATCGTTTATCTAGGTCATGTGGTTGGAGAAAATGGAGTCCAACCTGACCCGAGTAAAATTAGCGCGGTGAAGACATATCCGACTCCAAGAAAACCAAAAGATATCAAGTCATTTTTAGGATTTGTGGGATATTATAGACGTTTTATCCCCAATTTTTCCAAACTCGCTAAGCCGCTGACTAATCTCTTGAAAAAAGATACCACTTTTGTATGGGATACGTTTTGTGATGAATCATTCAAGGTCTTAAAGCAAAAACTCATCAGTGCACCAATTCTGGCTTACCCCGAATTCGATAAGGAATTCAACGTCACCACTGATGCAAGTGATATTGCATTAGGTGCTGTGCTATCGCAAGGCGAAATTGGAAAAGATCACCCTATCTGTTTCGCCAGCCGGACGTTAAATCCTGCAGAATGTAGATACTCTACAATTGAAAAGGAACTTTTAGCTATAGTTTATGCTGTGGAACAATTTCGTCCATATATCTATGGAAGGAAATTCAATATAGTCACTGATCATAAGCCCCTCGTATGGCTCATGAGTTTGAAAGATTCAACCTCACGTCTTATGAGATGGAGAATTAAGCTAGACTATACTATAATCCATAAACCAGGTAAACAAAACGCAAATGCTGATGCTTTAAGTCGAATCAAAATTGAGGAACCTGAAATTACAGTCCAAAAATCAATAAACGTAATGACCCGCAATCAGGCAAAAGCCTCCAGTCTGACTGAAGATACACTGGATCTAAATAAAATATATAATGAATACGTTTCATCCCCCCATACAGATGATTGTTCCGAAATAAAAGGACATATACTGACTCAAAAGAATTTACCATACAGATTCTTCATTTTACCTAAAATAGAAGATCCAACAGGAACTTACCTGAAAGAGTTGTTTCCATCATTGAACGAGGAAATGCAAAGTACTCAACTACGCGAGTACGTGAATGGTAGACAAACGTATATAATTGCTAATGCACCCTTACCTATGAAAACTATAGACAGTTTCAAACAAATATTAAATAGCCTTTTAAAAATCAGGGATTATATCAAAGATAAAAACTTACAGGAAGTTCATATTTCTATACCTAACATGGGCATAGTAGGGCACGCAGAGCTAAAAAATATGATAACCTTCTCTTTAAAGAATATAAATGTTAAAATAAATATTTACACAACCCAAGTAAAAATAGTATCTGACCCAAAAGAGCAAGAACTCATAATGGAATCCTTTCATAAAACACCATTAGGTGGACATCAAGGAATAACTCGGACTATTAAAAGAATTCAGACAGCATATAATTGGTCTGGATTAAACAGAGATGTCGAAAACTTTGTAAAGAAATGTCAATCATGCCAAATGAATAAACTTGTTAGAAATCCTAGAGTACCCATGAAAATTACCTCGACTAGTACGAGACCATTCGAGAGAATAGCGTTGGACATAGTAGGACCATTGCCAGCAAGCTATAACGGTAACAAGTACTCCTCACATTCCAGGATGACCTCACGAAATATACTGAGGCCATACCTCTACAGAACGCAGAAGCTCGAAGCGTAGCAGAAGCTTTTGTTATAAATATAGTCTGTAGACATGGAATACCGGAATCAATATTGACGGACCAAGGTTCTAATTTTCTAAGCGAAATGTTTGCGCAAATGTGTACACTTTTAAAAATTAAAAAACTGCAAACGACTCCATACTATCCGCAGACCAATGGAGCTCTGGAAAGAAGTCATAGAACTCTGGCCGAATACCTACGGCATTATGTGAACCGAGACCCGCAAACATGGGATACTTGGATACCGTATGCTATGTTTACATATAATACAAGTACACACTCCAGTACCAATTACAGTCCATATGAGTTGATATACGGTTTTCCACCCAGTATCCCAGCTATAATTAAAGCAAACCCAACGGTAAATTACAATTACGATAATTACAGCAGTGAGCTAAAAGCGAGATTGCAACATAGTCACCAGATAGCTAGAGAATCTATTCTAAAAAAAAAGAAAAATCAAAACAATTCTATGACAAAAACTCGAAAGCGAGAACCTTTAACTTAGGAGATAAGGTCTTTTTAAAGAACCACACAAGGAAAAACAAATTATCCCCGTTGTGGACAGGACCCTATGATATAGTAACTATTAATTCTACGGAAAATACTACTATTAAAATAGGGAACAAAAATAGAACAGTACACAACAATAATCTTAAGCTATACGTCGATTAGGAAAATAATTTTTTATTTATCTTAGGATGATTTGCATTCTCGTCTACATCCTCCTAACTCACAGTGCAGACGCAATGATACAAAACGAACCGTTGCAAGTAACGATCCTGAGGAACAATCCAGGAATCTACTTCGAAGAAGTAGGAAGAGTAAGTCTCTACAGCAACGAGTGGCAAGTAATAACATATTATGACTTAGAGGAATTCAATTTTGAACTTGAGAAATTGTGTAATCATACGGAACAGACAAATAGGTTGTGTAATTACATAGAAAACTACCACAATAAGGCTCCCTTATGCAGAGACATAACACACCAATTATACATTATAATCGGAATCCTAAAACAAAATTCACTCCTTTTTGGCACTCTCGACGCGGATGACGCTAAGGCTTTTAACTCGCATATAGATAAATTAAAAAACAACCAAGACTATCTATTGCAATTAATCAAGAATCAAACCGTCATCGTTGATTCTACAGTTAATGTATTCAATAAAACACGCATGACAATAAAAGAACAATTCCTACATGTAGAGAAAAAGCTTAACGCCTTGAGTAACCTAGCCAATCGCGTACAAACTGATGAACTATCGAAGAGTTTTACTACTGAACTCGAGACGATGGTCTCTCTAACGGCACTAATGATGGTACGATATCAGACCACCCAAAACCTCTTACTAGATCTGATAACAGATATTAGACATGGTAAACCACACCCAGCAATAATGACCCCACCTCAAATGAAACATATCCTAGAAAATATCCAAAAAGAACTACCCAATACGCTTACTTTACCAATAGACAAGAACGAGAATAACCTTCTACAACTCTATCAAATTGGTAACGTGAGAAGTACAATTCTCGACAATAGAATAATTTTTCACCTCAAGCTCCCTCTCCAATTCAAAGATGAATACCAGCTTCTGAAAATACATCCCTTGCCGACAAATCATCTAGATAAGTTCATTTTTATAAAACCTTCACTCGAATATTTAGTAATCGATTATAATAGAGAACACTATTACACCGTAAACAGATTTGAATTACAGAACTGTCAAACGCAAGATCAAGTACATTTCTTGTGCCGTATTATACACCCCATATTTAACACCCAGTCTACAAATAACCAATGCGAAGTACAACTCCTCAAACACAGTCATGAAATACCATCTTCTTGTAATATCAAAGCCGTTCCTCAAATGGATTTTTGGATACAACTATCTCAACCGAATAAGTGGCTCTTTTCTATACGAAAAATCACAGTGGTCGATGCCATTTGCGGAAATAATATTACTACATATAACTTGGAAAACACAGGAATTATTAATCTCTCCACGGGATGCCATCTCCGTACCCAAGATCTAAATATCCAAGCACATAATACTAAAACATCTGAGCTTAGTAACCACTACCTCCCATCATTAAATCTAACTTCTAACTTACCCCATCCTGAAAGATTCAACTCCACCAATGACCAGGTACACGTCATTAAATTTCACGATAATGAAGAGTTAAATTCATTAAGTGAAGCACTCAATCGGCTTAAGCAAAGCGAAAATATAAGTTTCCCCCACATTGAATACACACAACATTCATCATTATGTCATTTCTTATGTTCTATTTGCGGTAATCCTGATGGTTATCATTGTCCAAATATGCAAAAAATGTAAAGCCAAAAGGCTTGGCGCAAACAAAAGCACACAACAAAAAGACTTAGAGATCGAAAATCCCAAGTCTACCTATCAGTTAACAATGCAACCTTAACCACCTTAAGCGAATTTTCAAAAAAAAAAAAACACAAATATATTCACACAACTCGAAAAAGAAAGCAAGTTTAACTACAAAGCACAAGAAAAACAAAAAGCTGTTTAATCTATGTAAGTTAATCTATTGTACGCCAAAAAAAAGAAGAGATAGTCATATATAGTCATAATTCTTGAAATTATATACAAATAAATATAATAATAAATAATAATAATAATAAATAAAATCTAGAACCTAATAACTAGCCTACTATTAAATCTAGTAACTACTTTCTATAAAATTAGTAACAAACAAGAATTATTACAATAACCTAGAGAGTAAGAAACAGTACTTTTACTATCATATCTTTACAACTACGATAAGTAATTATCCAAAAATTTTTATATAATTAAAATATTTTTATTACTATAACAAATTACTAATAGTCAGTAGACAAAAATTACTATTATCTTTATTACTATAATAATCAATAATCTAGAAATTACCACTACTGCAATTTTACTATAAATAAATAATACAAATATAATAGTATTAATATAACAATAGTATTATAAAAAAAAAAGAAAAAAAAACCACTAACCTAGAAATTAGTGTTACCGATAAACTTTTATCTACAAAAAGTATAATGTAAGTACCTAGATCATCGGCTTTTCGTTTTGCTCAGTTTTATCAGAAAGTCCCATTCATTTCATTCCCGGAACTTTCTTTTTCCAAGGGGGATGGTGTAATGAATGAATCATTACCTGCATTCATCATTATCTCATTAGCGCCACAATATCCCGATCAGTACAACTAACGTACATACATCATACATATGTACATATGCATATATCTATAATAACGACTCGTTATCATAATAAGAATCTTGTTACGTACAAGATTACAAATATACATACGTACATACACGATAACGTACTTCTTGAATCTAGCAAGCAAGACATACGCGCATACGTACATACATATAACGTACAAACATATAATAAATTGACAAACGTGAGTACGCGCATCAAATTGCATTCCAAGCAATTTCGCGGTTCATATGGTTAACCAAATCTATTTTCGTTTTATGAAGCAACTTTCTCTGTTGTTCTTTTAAAACGATAAATTCTTGGTTGCGTCAACCTTTTTGCGGCAAAACGCCGGCTCTTTGTATACAAAAATACAAACACGGCATGAGACCAATTTCATGCATTATAATGGCACTAGGTTAACCCTGACCTAACCCACAGTCATTACATGCCGTTTATTTTTTCCTCACACAAAATTAAGAAACTTCATGTGTGACATTTTTACTTTTTACTTGTACATAATTGGGAAATCCCTTGTGTAAAGTGAAATAGAAACTGACCCACTTATTGGGCAATAGTGCTGAGTTTTTTGTAACATTGGTTTCTTCCGTATATATATGGTTGACCAATGGTTGCAAAGGAATTTTTGAATGAAGGGGAAATACTCTTGTGGAACTACAAAATATTGAGGAATATGCAAAATTGGCTATTACCAATATATTGAGAGGGCGTTCCCGATATATTCGATTTCTGGAATTCCTATATGGAATTTCCTAGATAGTTACCCCCATACCTATTTTTACCAATTTTGCTGAGCAATGCCAGAATCCAACTAAATAAAAAGCCGATGCATCTCAGGGACAAGGGAGAAGTTTTTCCAAAGTCTAAAGAATAAGGTTGACCCCCCACCAGAGGTAAGGCAACCTATTCAAATAAATAAAATAGTATTCAAAGTATCAATTAAAATAGTATTCAAAGTATCAAATAAAATAGTATTCAAAGTATCAAATAAAATAGTATTCAAGTATCAAAGTGAAAAGAAGTGTTTTTATTCGATTGGGCTAGTGATCTTCGCAAATACACAAGCACTCCTAGGTCCAAGTTACGGCAAAGACTCACCCGTAACACCAGTAAGGAGCGATAATAGCCAGAACAGCCCTAGGGTTAACGAGAATTATGTAAGGAACCAGAGAATGAAACCCACGAATAGTAGTAAAGCCAACACTTCCTCGTCGGGAAACGAAGCAGGAGCTCACAGTAAGCGGCGTGTTTAGCTCGACTTTGTTCCAAAATGCCGCAATCGGTAGGCAATCTCCCAGGGTCGAAAGTAAAATAGAGGATGTACTCTCATGTTTAATGGATTATGTTTTCGCCGAAAGGGAAGACGACGTGCGTCCTTATTTGAAGGTAGGAATATTTGGGGTGGATTTCATAGGGCTTCTAGATCCAGGAGCCTCACGCACTATTATGGTGGATCCGCGTGGGGAGTATTGCGCAAGATGGGATTGAGTATTAGGAAAACCAAGTTCGATAATGTCAAGTTAGCAAACGGAGATAAAGTTGAGATTTTAGGTGAAACGAGCGTACCAATTGATTTTCAGGGGCAGGTCAAGATTCTTGAGGTACTCATTGTCCAGAATACACCCTATTCTCTCATACTGGGAGCCGAATTTGGAAAAAAATGGGGATAATCTCAAACCTGTCGGATAACTCTTGGCGTTTTACAGTGAATGGGTCATTAAACTTTGTATCAGCATTGGAAAGCAAGTCGAAATTGTCTCCGGAACAGCAAGAGCAATTAAACAAATTGATACAGATTTGTGGGGTTATAATGGGCACGAAACTGGGTTGCATAACTGAAGTACAACACGTTATCGAAACGGACTCTACCCCGATTAAGCAGAGGTATTAACCTGTGTCACCTGCTATGCAAAAGATAATCGATCAGGAACTAGATGAAATGCTGGAGGAGGGTATTGTAGAGCCATCTAAGAGCCCGTGGTCATCACCCGTAGTGATGGTCCGGAAAAAGGATAAGTCTTATAGATTCTGTGTAGACTTTAGGAAATTTAATAGAGTCACCCTGTAATGAGTGGCGGCCCCCAAAACACTTTTTTTTTATATACTAACAGTATACCAGGGCCACTCATTACTTTCTTTAAGAAAGGATACGTACTTTCCCTAGAGGACACATTTGTATCATGCAAGGCATTAAAACACGGGCCAAGCCAATTAACAAAAGAATATTCAAAAGGCGGCCGTGAAAAAATCTCAGAAATGCTGTCATGAAGCAACACAAAACATTAAAATCCAATTGTGTGCCATGAAGCAACCAAATGTTCTATTTCCTCTAGCATAAGGAAATACCAACGCTCAATTGCAAACAATCGAGCGTATCAAATTGCATAACAAATGACTGCAGTAAACAATTTCTCTTCCTCAGTCAAAAACCCCAACATATGGTCAACTGGGCCACTAAGATACTATGTACATACATGAAATTGTTTACATGAGAATATTTCAAGCATTCTCGGAGGGGAATGTCTTACGAAAGCATTAAGTACTCAAGAACTTTCTTGTCAAACGTTCTCAGTGGGGAAAGCTTGAAAACTGATAGGAACAAACATAAATTAAGAATGAGTATCGAAGAGATACTCGCTAATTCCTATAAGAATTTCCCGAAGGGGAAAACTCAAAATGTCTTTCTGCTTCTGTGATTCGCTGGAAACCTAGTAAAGGGGCGTGGTTTCTTGTAAATAGGAAATACTCAGCTACTGATCATGAGAAGATGGCGTAACCCTAAAGTATAAATTTCCGATCATTTTGTACGATCGGGGCAGTCAATTTCAATAATTTAAAAAATCAAGAACTACTGATAAGATTCCCCCGACCAACGGTAAGGAATCTATCAGCTAACTCTATAAGTGAACCTATATATACATATATTGTAGTAGGACAGTGTCTATTTTCAATAAAAAGAATCAAGAGTGTATTTTTAGTAGTAGAATAATTAACAGATTAAAGTGTTAAGTTCTTAATAACAGAACAATTAAAAGAATAAGTTTATATTCCAAATAAGAGAATTAAATGTGGACAGAATAAAATCAAAGAACTACCTACAGAGTAAAAGTGATAGTTTTTTTCTCCTACACATAACCCAGAAAAGGGCAGGTGATCTTCCTCGATTACGAGAAGCACTCCCTCGTCCTGTTGCCCAGGGACTTTGACACGTACGAGCAAGTACGCGCAGTAATGGACCAATAAGCAGGAGAATAGCAGCAGGCAAGGAAAATATATGTACACAAAAAAAACTAATACAAAAGTGCAAATAACAGTGCCAGTAAAAAAAACAGAAGACCACTTTCATCATGGGAATACAACAGTAAGTCCTCCAACTGCATATTTTAAAATTTTATCTTTTATCTTCTACATAAATTAAATTTTTATATACATTTTTTTTTTAAACGTTTATACATATATGTATCATATTAAGAAGTGAAAGTGTTAGTTTAAAAAAAAAAAACTATTCTCTCTCTCCGTCGCGTTTTAACAGAAAAAAATTTCATTTTTAACAAATTTAAAAAAAAAAAAAACTCAACCTCTTTTCTCAAGGAAATTTTTTTTCTCTTCTCCTCATACAGGGCACTTTCGAGCCAACCCTCGTGTTAAATTTCAATCCTTTTTTATTATTATTATCTTATTTTCTAAATATAATAAGTGAAGTGGAAAAAGGTTTGAGTGCAGGTTCCGTCTTTTTACAGTCAAAATTGTAGTGACACGTGCGAAAAATTATTCAGCCCGAGCTACTCATAGCAACAGGCTTTCTGGAAATCGTTTAGCTCGCGCTACGCGATTCATAAAATCCACAAAAACTCCAAAAATGGCACCTGGAACTGAATCCAATGAAGCCACGGCACTTAGAATATCCCTCACTGATGCACGAAATATGATCCCCGAGTTCGATGGCAGAACCGAGGATTTACACCGTTTCATCACCTGCTGTGAATTATTGCTCACACAAGCCAAAACCGTTCAAGACAAAAATATCTTTCTTACTATAGTAAAGACAAAGCTCACAGGTCCAGCTTACGACTTGCTAAGATTTAAAGACATCTCTTCATGGGATGCTCTAAAGATAGAGCTAAATGCTCAGTTCCAAGAAAAGAGACCGCGAGTAGCTATACAAGGAGAGCTAATGCGCCTTAAGCAAGGTACTCGCGAAGATCTCACATTATTTGCAAACAGGGTAACAAAAGCGTTATCCGATTTAAATTCTGCAACTTTTAACGAAGCAACGGAAACCGCATCACGAAATTATCTTCTCAAAGAAAATGAGCAAAATGCTATACGCGCATTCGAAGATGGCCTCAGGAATGAGCAATTGAAAACCATCATAAAAGCTCGATTTGCTACTTTTGCTAGTGAGCATTCGCACAGAATCGAGGAGGCACATCAAAGTACGCCTCGCATGAATACACCCAATGTTTGTGAATATTGTGGTAAAAAGGGTCACAATAAAGACACCTGTTTTAAGAGAAAACAGCTCCCAATGTTCTCTACCTCCCCCAACATCAAAAGAGAAGTAAACAGAGTGATCTGTAGCTATTGCCATTAGCCAAATCACAGACACAATGAATGTCGGAGCCGGCTGTACGATGAACGGACAAGGCGATCAAACTTCGAAAGAGATCGACCACAATTCTCACCAAGGCAGCAAACTCCTCGTCAAGGAAATACCCCCCATAGCCAACCGACTAATTTCAGACAAGTCAGATGGTCAGATGTACGGAATCAATTTCCGAAAAACGAGTTTACGCGGGAGGTATCGAACGACGAGCCTTCCCACCTCATAACTACACAAGCTATCGTTCACAAGCATCCCCAGTAAATAACCAAAGTTATTTGACAAAGTTAAGGGTACCTATAAAAGCCCTTAACCATTCCTTGACAGTGACTATTCCAGTAGATTTTTCAATAAAAACCCCAGCCACTTTTCTACTCGATACAGGCGCTGAAATCAGTTTGATAAAAGCTGAGTCTACACATGACGAGGCACTTGTATACGAGGATAAACGCTGTTCTATCACTACTTTGGCTGGAGATAGTTTTCCTTCTAACGGAATTACTAATGGTGCAATTACCTTTGTCACGCCAGGTAGCGAGTTTAAGCTGAAACACCCATTTCATATAGTCCCGGAAGGCAGTAAACTACCTTGCGACGGTATTCTAGGGAATGACTTCCTGAAAGAATACAACTGCGCAATAAACTACTCAGACATGTGTCTAGAGGTTTGTTTAAGGAGTAAACTACTTAGGGAAAAGGAAAGTAAAGGTGATAAGAATGTAATAAAGACTGAGCAGATAGACAATAAAGAGGAAAAAGTGAAGGAAAGGACAAATAATAATAATAGTAAACAAAGTGAACAAAGGGAACCTCAAATGGAAGAGGTAGACAAAAACAATCAACAGAATTTTGGAAAGATCATCCAATTATTTTATTATCTTTTTATAATAATGATAAATTATCTATCCAGAGCATCTAAGATCCAGTACAATTCGGTATGTGGGAATTCAGAAATAATTCCAACGGATCCCACTGCCTATGTGAGTTGCTCAGGATCGAATGCCTCAAGGGAAGATAGAATCAAGAAACAGTCAAATGAACTGTATCCACCACAAGTACACGATGCTAAGACCTGTGGAAATGGTTATTTGAAGAAACAAAACCCTCACAAAGAAGGGAAAATTACAGACAAAGTAGTGAGAAACGATAATAAGGATGATCAAGAAAATATAATGAATAAACAAAGGGAAGCCGAAGAAGTGGATTATCCCAACAGTAGTATAGAAACGAGCAACAATCCCTCATCACAATATATAATTAACCTCCCCCCTCGTTCAGAAGTAATTGTCACACTATCCGTAGAAAGAAACGGAGAAGCTTTTTGCCCAAAGAAGGAGATATAGCCAGGCGTTTATACAGGAAACACACTGGTAAGCTCTAAAAACATGCTTGTAAATTTATCAATATTAAATTCCACATCGGATTCAGTAAAATTAGATGTTCAGGAGATTAAACTTGATTTGGAGGATTTGAGTGATTACAAAGTTCTCCAAATCAATTATGAGCATGACCCTGTTGCAGATCGATTACATAAAATAGAAACCCATCTAACATTGGAACACTGTAACCAAGAAGAACAGCGATCTGTTCTTAAAATCTGTCGAGAATTCAATGACTTGTTTTACTTTGAAGGAGACCACCTTACGTATACTGATGCTGCTAGCCATGAAATACCTATCCTCAACAACACTGGGCCGATATACGTGAAACCATATCGTTTGCCTGAATCTCAAAAGGAAGAAATAAACCGCCAAATAAATGACATGATCGAGAAAGAGATTATTAGTTCAAGTCGAAGCCCGTGGAATTCTCCACTTCTGCTGGTTCCCAAGAAACCAGACGAAACCGGCAAGAAGCGATGGCGAGTTGTCGTTGATTTCAGACGATTAAATGAAGTTACTGTCGGAGATGCTTATCCTCTGCCCAATATAACAGAGATATTGGATCAGTTAGGAAGATCTAAGTATTTCTCAACACTGGACTTAGCTAGCGGTTTCCACCAGATTCCTATGAATAGTAAGGATAAAGATAAAACGGCATTTAGTACACCATTCGGGCATTTTCATTTCAACAGAATGCCATTTGGTTTAAAAGGTGCCCCAGCCACATTTCAAAGGCTAATGAATACTGCCCTTACTGGTCTCCAAGGCATTCATTGTTTTGTTTATTTAGACGATATAGTCATCTACGGTTATGATTTAAAGGATCATAATGCCAAACTTATACGGGTGTTTGAGAGGTTAAGAGAACATAGACTCAAGCTTCAGCCAGATAAATGCCACTTCTTGCAGAAAGAAATAGCTTATCTTGGACACGTCGTAAGTGAGCAAAGCGTATCCCCAGACCCGGAGAAAATAAAAGCCGTTAAAACTTACCCAACTCCTAAGAAAGCCAAGGATACTAAGGCCTTTCTAGGTTTTGTTGGTTATTACAGGCGTTTTATTCCAAACTTCTCAAAACTGGCTAAACCCTTAACTGCTCTATTGAAGAAGGATACACCATTCACATGGGACAGTTTTTGCGACGAGTCATTTAAAATCCTCAAGGGTAAATTGATAGCCGCACTACGGATGCAAGTGATGTTGCTCTAGGTGCTATCTTATCGCAGGGTAAGATTGGTAAAGACCGACCAATTTTTTACGCCAGTCGGACTTTAAACCCGGCAGAAACAAGGTATTCGACTATCGAGAAAGAGCTTCTAGCAATCGTATATGCCGTGGAACAATTTCGGCCATACCTCTATGGAAGGAAGTTCAATATCATAACGGATCATAAACCATTGGTCTGGCTTATGAATTTGAAGGGTTCCTCCTCCCGCCTCATGCACTGGAGAATCAAATTAGAGGAATACGATTGCAAGATCCACCACAAACCCGGATTGCTAAATGCAAATGCAGATGCTCTAAGTCGCATAGTTCCCGATGAAGCTACGCAAGACGAGCCGAAAGTTATAAATGTAATAACCAGGAACCAAGCAAGGTTTCCACAAAAAACCGTAGACAAACCCGATCCTGTGGAATACATTTATAATAAATATGTATCTTCACCCCACGCTAATATGGATTTCATCTATGAAAAAATAGAAAATCTGATCACACAAAAAGGTATCTCTTATAAGTATTTTCTATTACCAAATACAGATAACCACATCGAAGATCAGTTGAAGGAAATTTTTCCTTCATTAGATATACCAAACTCAGGTTTAACAGCACAGATATACAAGAAGCAAACCTTTGTCATGTGCAAGACTACCTTTCCTATGCGAAATAGGAGAGACTACAATGAACTAATCGAGTCGTTGTTAAAGCTACGAAACCATTGTGCTGAATACGAACAGAAGGAAATAAATATGTACATACCTAAGGCTGATAGTAGAACACACTTCGAGCTCAAAACACTGATTTCGTTGATATTTGAAAAAATCCAAGTAACTCTATACCTTTCACAAATTATCATTGTCACGGGTAGTGAAAAACAAAACGAAATAATAAAATTATGCCATGATACGCCTATAGGTGGTCACCAAGGCGTTACAAGAACATTAAAAAAGATCCAAACAATGTATAATTGGCCAAGTATAACACGGGATGTTGAAACATACATAAAAATGTGTGATTCTTGTCAACTTAATAAATTGAGCAAAAATCCCAGAATGCCAATGAAAATTACTACAACCAGCTCTAAGCCATTCGAGAGAATCGCCCTAGATATTGTAGGACCATTACCAGTGAGTCATGAAGGTAATAAATACCTTCTAACATTTCAGGATGACCTCACAAAATATACAGAGGCTATACCATTACATAATGCAGAAGCTCGTACAGTAGCCGAAGCTTTTGTAACAAACATTGTGTGTAGACACGGAATCCCGGAATCCATACTAACGGATCAAGGTTCCAATTTTTTGAGTGAAATGTTCATACAAATGTGTAAATTATTACATATAAAGAAATTACAAACAACGCCTTATCATCCGCAAACTAATGGTGCTTTAGAAAGAAGCCATAGGACGTTGGCAGAATATTTACGTCATTACGTAAACCGTGACCCGTTGACATGGGATACATGGATTCCTTATGCTATGTATGTATATAACACTAGCGTTCACAGCAGTACACATTTCACCCCGTATGAACTTATATACGGATATCCACCGAGAATACTTTCAATAGTAAAATTAGATCCTAGTTTATGCTATAATTATGATAATTATAATAACGAATTAAAGGCCCGACTACACCAGATTGCCAAAGAAAACTTAATTAAAAACAAAGGCAAATCGAAGGTATGGTATGACAAAACTTCAAAAGAAAAAGCATTTTGTCTCAATGACAAAGTTCTATTAAAAAATCATACGCGAAAAAATAAATTATCTCCATTATGGACAGGCCCCTACGAGATAGTAAAAATGAACTCCACCGAAAATTTCACAATTAAAATAGGGAATAAGCTTAAGACTGTACATAATAACAATCTAAAACTATTTTTGGAATAAAACCTAATCCAAATTCTTGTCTCAGGACCATCTCCCTGATGACCGTTCTCGTGCTTTGTGCTTGTGTACCAGCAGCAGACTGCTTATTAAAAATCACCCCACTAGAATCGAATCCTGGAATCTACTTTGAGGAAGTAGGACGCGTGGGTCTGTATAGCAACGAATGGCAGGTAATAGTGTATTACGACCTAACAGATTTCAATTTCGAGCTTAAGAAACTAACAAATTGTACAGAATCAGCTCAGAAACTTTGTAACATAATCGAATACAGACATAACAAACTCCCTCTCTGCGGCGATATCACACATCAATTAAACACACTCACACGGGTTCTTAGACAAAATTCACTATTATTAACAGAACAAAACAACAGATATAAACGCGGGGTGTTCAATGGTATAGGTACACTCAGTAAAATTCTTTTCGGCACTTTGGATGAAGATGATGCAATCCAAATTAACCAACACATAGAAAATCTCCGAGACAATGAGGATCATTTACTAGAATTGATCAAGAATCAAACACTGATCGTAGATACCACAGTAAATATATTTAACAAAACCCGTTATGCCATAAAGGAACAATTTATCCACATAGACAAGAAATTAGAGAGTCTTATGTCAGCAAGCTATCGTTTAACTAGCGACAATATTAAACAAAATATCACGATAGAACTGGAGACACTTGTCTCTTTAACAACCTTAATGATGATTAGGTACCAAAATGTACAAAATATCCTTATCGAACTAGTCACAGATGTACGGCATGGTAAAGCACACCCTTCAATTATCACTCCTTCGCAAATGAAAAATGCGTTAGAGACCATTCAAAAAGAAATACCAAATTCGCTTACCTTACCCATCAATAAAGAGAAAAACAATCTCTTACAGATCTACCAAGTTAGTAACGTACGCACAGCAGTTGTTAATAATAAAATAATTTTTCTCCTCAAACTCCCCTTACCTTTCAGAGAAAACTACTAATTACTAAAGGTATATCCATTTCCAACACCACATAATGGAAATTTCGCTTACCTAAAGCCTTCTCTCGAATACCTAGTAATAGACTATAACAGAGAGCACTATTATTCGTTAAACAATTTCGATTTACAAAATTGCCAAACATCAGACTTAACCCACTACCTTTGCCGCATCGTACACCCGATATTTAATGTACACTCAATCAATAATCTATGTGAGATTGACCTACTCAAACATTCAAAATTTATTCCTGCTCACTGTGAAATCCAAACAGTTCCAAAACTGGATTTCTGGATCCAACTTTCTCAACCCAACAAATGCCTGTTCTCTATGAAAGAGCCAGTAGTAGTCGATACTGTATGCAACAGTGAAATAATCCCCCAATCAGTTGAATAACACTGGTGTGATTGAATTATCAGTAGGATGCTACCTGCGTACCAAAGATCTGATAATCCAAGCCCACAATATTAAAGAACTTGAGCTAAACAGCCACTACCTACCATCTATCAATCTTACCTACGAAATACCTACATACACACAACAGCAAGCCCCCATACAGTCTAAAGTCCGAGTCATAAAATTCCACGACGATCAAGAGTTATCACAACTCAGTGCCGCTATAAAAGAGCAAAAACAACAAGAACTATTTAAACACGAAAAAATAATTCCACATATCATCCATCATTACGCTGTACTATACATACTTCCAGCCATAATATTTACCTTCAGCGCTTACAAGCTTATAAAAAAACGCAAAACACAACAAATGAATACAGAAAGCCCGTCTATTGTACTTGAAAATGTTGATACCGATTACCGCATAACCATACAAGGTTAAGGCCAACAAATTCAAAAGCACAAACCAAAGCACACTCGAAAAAAAATAAACACAAAAAGCTCGTACACAAAGGTGTTCATATAAAGAAGAGAGAAAGAGAGTTTTTTATTAAAAATGTAAGAGTTCAATAAAAAAAAAAATTAGGAAATAATGATTATATAATACTAAGCAAATCTTTTATTATAATCGAACTAAATTACTAATAAAGCTTTTTTTTTAACATGCCCCTAGCTCTGTATAGAAATATGTGGCCGTACGCCTAAGTATATGCAAACATAAGATAAATACATACATTATACAAGAAAAAAATTATTTAACTTCAGATAGTGCGTAATTCATTTTTTTTTCTTTCCTTTTTTTTTCTTTTCAAATGTAATGTTATTTAAACTAAAGGCTAAATTAGCGTAATTAAAAACCTATTAAGATATTTTACTTTTAGATATAAAATTTGCTCCAAAGTTAAAGACTGTAGAAAGCATTAAGTTAGCGCCTAGTTACCATTTTTTTTTCTTCCGTTTTTATAGTATTGCATAGTTAGACTAATAAGAATAATAAGATAAGAAATTACCACTATGAAGGTAAATAAACAACTATGTAATAAATAAGAAGCGTCTTCTCTGATCAATTAGCCAATGCCAGTGGTGAAACACACCTACATTTTTTTTTCTTCCTTCCCATATCGAAAATTCTCTGAATTTTCTTTTCCTAGGGGGATGGTGTAATGAGTGGCGGCCCCCAAAACACTTTTTTTTTATATACTAACAGTATACCAGGGCCACTCATTACTTTCTTTAAGAAAGGATACGTACTTTCCCTAGAGGACACATTTGTATCATGCAAGGCATTAAAACATACTGGAACAGTCTAATCATGGTCATTATAAGCAATATCGATACGACTCAGGTAATATATTCCTTTCGGACCGTCACTAATTCCCTCGTACTTGCGGTAATATTGTAATTGTAATATAAGTGAGTAGGCGTGGTATATGCTTTTATCAGTTGTGAACTGCAGAAATGTTCAAAAGATCATTTCACTGTAGTTTTATTCACAGTTCAGTTAAGACCTACAGCGAAGTAAATAATTCAAACTTATTAGTGATTTTTTCGATATATTATTTTCTTCCGCAACATTGTTTGAAATGGAATTGGATGCATTAACTCATCGTACGCGATTTGGACTGTAATTATACCAGAAAAATAATGTCAAACCTTTTCTTCATATTCATTTATATTTTTTAGTATGAGTGCTGAGGAACAGAGTGCTTCTGTTGAGCGTTTACTAGATGAAATAGATCAGGAAGATGAATCAAATCATGAAGGGGTTCTGGATTCTGAACACGAGTTGGTTGATGACAATATATTTTCGGACGCGGAAAATGAAATTATTCCACCAGAAGTAAATAGCGATACCGACGATAGTGATTACGATGAGCAAGCAGAAAATGTAGCAAGAGAATGCTCTGAGGAATACTTCGTTGCACACGATGGAACACATTGGTACAAGGACGCTCCTGCATCCAGCCGAATAAGAAGTCACAATATTGCTCGCCAATTAGGTGGGCCTACAAAGGAAACGGCATTACTATCGACACTTGAAACATTCAAAAAAATTATAACAGCAGAAATGTGCGATGTAATTATCAGAGAAAGCAACAGAAAACCTCAAAGGAGCTATGCTAAGTGGAATGAAGAGCATTCGTCAAGTATACCGAAGGTTTGGAAACCGATTACTACTTTAGAATTTGAAGCATATTTGGGAATTTTAATCACCTGTGGTGTTCATCATTCAAATTCTGAAAATACCTCAGATTTATGGAAAATGAGTTCATACCCTCTGTATCGAGCGAGTATGTCGTTAAATCGCTTCTGGAGAATTTCAAGGTTTATACGCTTTGACAACGAATTATCACGGGCCAGCAGAGCGTTGACTGATAAAGCAGCCCCTATTCGAGATATATGGGAAATGCTAAACGGAAATTTGCGGAAAAACTACATACCTCACGATTGTATAACCATTGATGAGCAGCTGTTCCCATACAGAGGAAGGACAAAGTTCACTCAATATATACCATCAAAACCTGCAAAATACGGTATAAAAGTTTGGTGGGCCTGTGATTCGAAGACATCGTACCCGATGACAGGTCAAATTTATACTGGCAAAATAAATAATCAGCGCGATGTAAACCAAGGAGAACGAGTAGTAAAAGATTTAGTGCAGCGATACAAGAACTCTGGGCGAACTATTATTGCTGATAATTTTTTCACAACATTACCGCTTGCCCGTTTATTGATATCGTGGAATCTTGGACTAGTCGGAACTTTGAAAAAAAATAAACCATACATTCCTACAGGAATGCAAGCTATACCTTCGCGTATACCGCTTTCTACCGAGTTGGGATTTTGTGACAAAACCACGATTTGCTCTTACGTACCAAAAAAGAGAAAATCTGTAATTTTAGTGGTGTCCTCCAAAAGCCCGAAATCATATCCTTTTACAACAAATGCAAGGGGGGCGTAGACAATATGGATAAGATGGTAGGACATTATATCACCAAGAGACGTACGTTGCGCTGGACCCTAGCATTTTTTTATAATATTTTGGATGTGGCTGCTCTGGCAGCCTTCATTATATACGATACGCACAATCCTAACCAAAAGACAAATAAGAGGCATACGTTTCTGCAAGATCTTGGTGAAGCCCTCACCATGCCAGCTGTGCAGATCAGAGCAGCGAATTCGAACATTATGAGGGGCTTCGGGACCAGATCTGCTATCGAATGCATGACGGGACACCCAATACCAATCCCATCTACATCCACGTCAAGTGAACCAGCAGCACGGGATCAAACAGGCAGTCTGAAAGTAAAAGGTAACTGCGGTATTTGCAAAGAGAAAGGTAAGCGGCGACCCACTCGAAAATCTTGCACAATGTGCACTAAGCCTGTATGTGCAGAGCATTCTACAGAATTCCCCAAATGTAAAAAATGTTTATCATAATAAATTCTATAAAAAATTTTAAAAATAAATCTATTCTTTTATTCCTTTCAATCCCCATTCCTAAAAAATGTATTACATACCTGGGTATGCTTTCAGCTTGGTAACGTATATTTATAATTCAGGTCTATTTTCTGAGGAACCACAGAATACGTTTCGAAATTTTATAGCATATATTAGCTACAAATAGAGCCCTTAAGGATAAATAAAATTTCAAAGATTAGATAAAGTTTTTTCATTCTCAAAATTGCAAACATACCCAGGTATGTAAGTATTGACACAACGGTTAACGATCCAGTATCAAATATTCATTCACTTTGTTCTTTCTTATCATAACAATTTGCATACCTTGGACTTTTATATCTTGAGACCGAGGCACAAGCGCTAAGAAAATCGCCTCAAAGCTTCAGTCTTCTGTTTTACCTCCAAATACACGTCCGCGAGCTCCGGTGGTAGCTTTTTGATTTTTATAAATAAATATATTTTAAATCTAAGTACAGTTTTCTTTCAAATTAACCCCAAAACCTGACAAAACTGGTGTCAAGTGTGAGGTTCGTTTACTTTGTCTTGTTAATTTTTTTTAAAATTATACTACGAGGCGAATAAATCTGGGGTCGAAGCGGATTGATTGCTTACTAATTACCGGTGCGTGGAGATTTCGAGTTTCGTTTTGCGGATCAGCATATAAAAAAAAAAAACAGGAGATTCCGGTTGAAGGCTGAATCAGCTGTACTATAACTACAAATCTACTACATGAGTACATGTGTTGTTTCTGACTGAAGGAAGAAAAGGATTTTTAAAATAGGCACGAACAAATTGTTGTTCACTTCTCTTACGTGGAAGTTGTTTTCCGCCAGCTATAACTACATATGTACCGGTACACATTTGATAAATTCTGTCTTTGAAGGAAGGAAGGAATTGAATTCTAACTTCGTGAGCATAATTTTGTATTTTCTTCGCCATAGGAAAGTTTTCTACGACAATAGGCTCTGTTATATATAAAAACATAGGTACATATATGTACCATATGTACATATATGTATAAATATATATATATATCTGAAAAACCAAAAAAAAAAAACCATAAAATATAAAAATTCAATAAACTAATCAGGCACAAAACATGATTAGTTTATCGTCCAAAAAGGGTGAAGAAAATTGCATCAGCAATTTTCTTCACATTCCAAACAAGTCATAAATTTTTTCCCATCAAACGACTTGGGAAAAACAAAAGTTTCATTTTACACCCCAAGTCGTTTTACTTTAAAATTTCCACGACCAAATTTTGCCTTCAGCAAAATTTGTCATTTCAACAATTTAATTTAAAAAAAAAAAAAGAAAGAAATCAAAAAGCAAATCGTACCTTCAGTACGATTTGTCGCGAAAAATACAATATGTATGTACATACGTACATACATATTACGGAAAAAGCTTTCGCAATAAGAAACGCGCGCAGCATAAATGCATTGTATGTATATGCGCGTCGCGATTTCAAACGGTGGCTGATGTTTTAAAAAGTGTAAGATTACATTTTTGCAGCCATCGTTCAACGCGAATAATTCTGGACATGTTTGAACATGTCCAGATTTAAAAAGTAAAATTTTCTCAGGATAAGAAAATGCGATCTAGCATTTTCTATCCTGAACAACGGCTCTTGATCACGATGAATGTGATCAAGAGTTGAGTCGGTTTTTAAAAGTCGAGTTTGAAGCATGAAAAGAGTCAGTTTTCGAGAGTCGGTTTTGGAGATTCATTTTTGGTGGTGGTGATCGGGATCGTTTCGCGGACAAAAAGGCAAAGTCTTGGTATTGGTGCGTTAGCAAAGAAAGAAAGAAAAATTTAATAAGTTTTTTGTGAAAAATCAAAATAAGTTCAGTGTTAAGCAGATTTGTGTTAAAGTGTAAATCTTAGGATAAGAACCAGGAATACAAATAAAGTGTAATTAAATAAAAAAAAGGAGAGTGCTTGTTTTAAAGAAAGAATCACAAAAGGATTATATCCAGGTGGTAGCTTAATACTGGGCTCGTAACAGTGAGTACCCCTTCAGCAAACAAAATATATAACAAATTGGCAATATATAACAAATTGGCAATATACAACAAATTGGCGCAGCCGGTAGGATCAAGGAAGCTTGGTCAAGTTAAAAGATCGTAAACGCTTGAAAAGCCTTGATCCTGCAAGAATCTACGGGGAACCTGTGACACTAGCCACACTATAAGGCCACGTCACCCCCAACGCTCGGGGTAGATCTCATCTATAGGCGCCTCTGCTCCAGGCGAGCAAGCGTTCACCCCAGTGAGTGAAAAAAAAAAGGGGAACGAAATCAACAAGGGACCTGGACTCACTAATAGAAGCTCATTCCCAGCCGGAAAGAAGTCAGGACAACGGACACCCATTTACAACCAACTCCAGGAGGAAGATATCATCGTTCCTGGGTTGAAGGGGATTTCGAAGAAGGCTTTAAGCCCCCCTTTCAACCATATCCAGGGGAAGTAAGTAGGCCTAGGGCCCCCCCAGCAGCAAAAAGAAGCACCGGAAAATTGTAACTTCGTTCCAGGATTGAAAGGGATCTCGAAGTCGGCAAAAGCCCCCCTTTCAATCTCAGCCAAGGGAATTAAGACGGCAGGAGCCCCCCTAGCAGCAAAAAGCATTCCAGAAGGGAGTACTCTAAGAAGGCTGGAAGCCCCCCTTTTGGACAACGCGGGACGCATATGTCAGGAGAAAGCTCGACACCGGCACCTGAGACAGGCACGAGATTAGACTACATACCTTCATCCGACGCGGAGAAATCCCCAGGTGAAAATCTCCAACACCTCCGGGAAGGTACAGAAAACGCCCAAGAAGACGACCCAGCACAGCAAGAAGCAACAGGAGTTCGCCTTCGAAGCGGCACCGTTTTAACAGGGCCCACAGTTGTATCTAAAGTAAGTCTAGATAAATTTTTAGATAAGTTATTAGAGAAGGCACGTGAATCCGATAAGCTCACTGTCACGCACTGCGACGCACTTGACCACAGATTAAGTCAAGGCAGAGAGCAGAGGCTGACGCAAATCGAAAAATTCAAAAAAGAAACAGAGCGATTCAAACAGGAGCTTATCGAATTCGCCGGGCTTTCGCGTTCTTTAGGTATAGATAAGACCACAGCCAGTGTAGTTGTAAGTGCTGATAGTGATACTAGTGTCAGTGATATTAGTGGTGACCAAACAACCGCAGAAAATCTCCTTAGTGGCTGGCTAGAAGTATCCTTCACGGATTCTAGTCCAGAAACCAGCCCTGAAACTCGTCAAAGCACCAGTAGACTACCCTACAAAAGTTTAAATAAAAAGATAATCACAATGGTAGATTATGCAAAGGTGGCCAAGCTCACGGCACAACTAGTTCCTCTGTTTTCGGGTGAAAATACCCCACAGCTAGGTCGTGAGCTACAAACATTTATTGGCTGTTGCAAACAGGCCTTACACTGTTTAAGTGAGGAAGAAAAACCAGCCTTCCTACATATCTTGCCCACAAGACTTCGTGGCGATGCTTATCAGCTGTTTGCTTCGGACGTTCCAACTACTTTTAGTGAGGTGGAGGAACGTCTGAACAGAACCTATTTACCACGAGAATCGTACCAAGAGTTGGTCAACAAATTGATCACAATGAGGCAAAACCCGTTGGAAACTCTCACTGCCTTCACAACAAGAGTGAAGCAGTTGCTGATGCTTTGCAATGAGGCAGCGGTACTGAAGTACGGAGCAACGGCAGCCCCAGCTGTGAAGACACAGTTGGCGGACTTCGCCAAGAATGCCCTCAAAAGTGGAGTGAACAATCCCCACCTATGCCAGTACCTCCTCACTCTGGTAGAAAATGATCTAGAGCAGCTGATACAAAAGGCTTTAGATATGGAAAAGTTACAAGCAGGCACAGTGTTCGTCCAAACGCCGCTAACGCAGCAGCCATATCCAATGGCACCAATAGACCCAAGTCTTCGAGTTCGAGCTCTTAGCCGAACACCTTACAATCAAGCACCACAGCCACCCATGTATGCATCACCACGAGCACAAGAGCCCAGACAGTTTAATCCCCCATACGTTCATGCTCAACCACCACGCCCGCCATTTCCACGAAGGGATTCCAGACAACCGGATACACAGAATCTGGTACAAAACATCACTTGCAATTTCTGCCAGAAGCGGGGACACACCTACACGGAGTGTCTAAAACGCAAAAACACCCCCTTCTGCACTAACTGTAGAAGTTACGGGCATGACATTCGCGACTGTCGAAACAACCAAACGCAGTCTGCAAATCGTTTCACACGAGGATCGCCTAGCAATCCTCCACAGACAGACCCAAGCAATACAAAAGGCCCCAGAGTGTTTAACATAAGACAAAAATGTGATTTTTGTGGGCGCCGCGGACACAAGATCGACGAGTGTCGACAAAAGCAAAAATGGGAGGATAAAAAACAGGGAAACGACAAAGAGTCGACCCAAAACTCCCCGGCTCGACTATAAACCCTACCAGCAATATAAAAGGGTCTTCTCAGCCGCCCGACTTCAGTGTGCCCACCGCCAGACTCCCTCTAGACATAAGTCTAAATGGTCAGGCCCAGCTAATAGTGGACACCGGCGCTGAGATCAGTATAATTAAGAAAAAAGCTCTCAAATCTCGCGAGCTAATAAATCCCAATAAAAAACTAACGCTTCAAAGCCCCTTTGGCACCGGAAAAACCTTAGGAAGTTGCCAAGGAAACTCCCTGCTAAAAAGTAACTTACCTTGCAACTTTCAGGTGGTAAAAAATATCCCAGGTATTTCTGACGACGGCTTACTAGGAAATGATTTCCTAGCCAAAAATTGTAATGTTGAGGGACCCAACAAGGTTCTGCGATTTCCTCGCACGGAAACCAATCCAGAAGAGTTTGCTGTTCCATTAGAAACCGCATCGGACAACCCGTGTTCACAAAACACAGTCAACAAAGAGACACTGGTAGAAGATATTAAACCCGACGGGGATACACCTTCTACCCGAAGTGTTCTCAAAGCTTCTCAGTCAGAAGAAGTCGGCTGTGACTTACAAGAACGCGATAAGGGTGACTTGATTACCGAAGATCCGGCCCGTAAGACTGGACAGTATCAGGTGAATTTAAATGAACCTGTGTGCGTACCAGCAAGGTCTCAGATCGTAGTCAAAGTTCCGTTGCAGTTGCAGGAAGAAATGCTCAGTCTGTCGAAAGAAATAGACGACGGAGTCTTCTTAGCAAACAGCTTACTCTCAGCTGGGTTAAAAGCAGTCCCTATCGGAATCCTCAATACACGCAGTACACAAGTAGTTCTAAACAGCGTGAACCTAAATCTGGTTCCCATTAAAGACTACACTGTCGTCCCCATCAAACGAGAGCCAGACAAAAATATTGCAACAGCCCATCCTTTGAATCCCATGAGTCGAAATGACGGCGATGGTGAGCATCAAAATATAATTAGATCTAAGATTAAGAAAATAGGGCATAAGAGCCCCAGTCAATTAAGCAGTCATAAGAAACTGCTCCAAGACGCTTGCGGGTCCCTCCTGAAAACCCCAACGTCAGGCGCTGGCCAGCATACAAAAGGTCTGCCGTTAGCAACTCCCGCAGATCCACCTGGCCCAGCGCCTCTCATATATAAAACAAGTAGGTTAAGAGGTAAAATCAGTAATATAAAATCATTAAAGAAGACTAGATTTAAGAATAATAAAAATAGGGCAAGAAGCGCTGAACAGACGGCCACCCTACAACACATAAAATACTTGTTCCCAAACGATGTCGAGCAAGAAGACACCAGTATTCATCCCCGCCTCACCAGATTAGAGCAAGAACTCAGTCTGGATGAAACTTTAAATTTTGAGGAAAAAGCCTCAATAAAAAATCTCTGTTACGAATATGATGACATATTCTTTTTAAAAGGTGACAGGCTTACACATACCAATGCCATCACCCATGACATCCCTCTGGTGCAAGACCAAGCACCCATTAACCAAAAGATGTACCGGTTACCAGAGACACAGCGAAATGTAATAAATGAGCAACTCAGAGAAATGCTTGACAACGACATTGTCCAGCCCAGCAAAAGCCCATGGAACTCACCACTGCTAGTCGTCCCCAAAAAAGCGGGACCAGACGGTGAGAAAAGGTGGCGCGTCGTCGTTGATTTCCGCAAGTTGAATGAAAAAACGATTGGCGACGCCTTCCCTCTACCTCGGATTGAGGATATCCTCGATCAACTGGGCCATTCAAGATACTTCACCACCCTAGACCTAGCCAATGGCTATCATCAGGTACTCGTCGATCCGAAAGATCGAGCAAAAACGGCTTTTAGTACCAACTACGGGCATTATGAATTCAAACGTATGCCGTTCGGACTCAAAGGAGCCCCGGCCACATTTCAGCGTTTAATGAATTTCATATTAACTGGCCTACAAGGCCTAGAATGTTTCGTCTACTTAGATGACATCGTCATCTATGGAAAAAGTCTGGCAGACCACAACGAAAAGCTTCGAAAAGTCTTTGACAGGTTAAGAGAAAATAACCTGAAACTTCAACCTGAGAAATGTCAATTTCTCAGGCGGGAGGTAGTGTATTTAGGACACAAATGTTCTAACCAAGGAGCACTACCTGACCCTAGCAAAACGGCATGCGTCCAAACCTTCCCCATCCCTAAGACAGTAAGGCAAGTACAATCATTTTTGGGCCTTGCCAATTACTACAGAAAATTCATACCCGATTTTTCGAAAACAGTACGTCCACTAACAAACTTACTCCGAAAGGATGTAAAGTTTAAGTGGACTGAGAAATGCCAAGAGGCATTTCAAAGCATTAAGAACGCTTTAATTTCCCCTCCACTCTTAATATATCCCGATTTTTCAAAACCCTTTAACCTTACCACCGACGCCAGCAGCGAGGCTCTTGGAGCAGTTCTCTCTCAAGGAGAGGTAGGAAGTGACCAGCCAATTGCCTACGCCAGCCGTACCCTGAACAAAGCCGAACGTAACTATTCCACGATTGAGAAAGAGTTACTGGCTATAGTTTGGGCGACTAAAAATTTCAGGTGTTATCTGCAAGGCCGAGAGTTCACGGTCTATACAGATCACAAACCACTCAAGGGAGTCTTCAATGTTAAGGACCCCACATCCCGTCTGGTGAGATTTCACCATAAACTTTCCGAGTTCAATTATAAAATTGAATATAAGCCCGGAAAGTACAACACGAATGCCGACGCTTTAAGCCGCATTCCACGGGAAAATAACAAAGACAAGGAAACTACAACCTTCACGGTAGAAGCTATAGTCCACCACCAAATGGACTCGGACATAGAGGAGGAAAAACACTCATCGGACCTTAAGGAGTGTCTGCAATGCAATGCAGTAACAAGAGCCCAGACACGAAACATTCAGGAAAGTGGAACAAATCCAGACAGCCAGGCCAAACTAATAGAACAAGAAGAACAAACTCATCATCCAGAAGAGACCGCAGACCATGACAGTCCACCTAGTACCAATCCACCAATTATAGACGAAGCTCGTCCACCTGAAGTAATCACAAGCCCAGAGGAGATTCAATTAATCTTAAAAGATTATCATGATTCTCTCTTTGGCGGCCATCAGGGAGTGATAAAAACCTACAAACGGATTCGAAGAAAGTACTGGTGGAGGCACATGCTTAGTGACATCAAAAAGCACATTAAGCGGTGTGCCAAATGTCAAACCATGAAGGCTTCACCACAGTATAAAATGCCAATGGTGATTACAGACATAGCTGAACAACCATTCGACAAAATCTATCTAGATATAGTCGGCCCACTAGAGGAAACTGAATCTGGAAACAAATATATATTAACGTTTCAGGATAACCTCACGAAGTTCGTAGATTGGTATGCCATACCAAATGGAGAAGCTATAACGGTAGCGCAAGTTTTCTTCGACGAAATCGTCACGCGCTACCGCATTCCCAAAAGAATAGTCACCGATCAGGGAAGTAATTTCCTGAATGACCTATTCAAAAAGGTATGCAAACTACTCAGGATAAATAAGCTGCAAACCTCAGCTTATCATCCCCAATCAAATGGAGCACTCGAACGTGCACATAGACCGTTGATTGAATATCTACGAACTATAGTGGACGAAAATCCCAGGTCATGGGATAGTTATCTGCGAACCGCTGCTTTCGTGTACAACAACAGTGTACACGAAGGGACAAAATTAACTCCCATGGACTGCCTCTACGGCTTTACAGCGGACGTTCCGTCCAACTTAAGGCGAGACCCCGAACCCGTGTATAACCACGAGAGCTACTACCATATTCTCAGGTATAAGCTTCAAAAGTCTTACGCCATGGCACGGAAAAACCTTCTGATGAGTAAACAACGCTCGAAAAATTACTATGACAAAGCTGTACGTCCCCTGACATTTCACAGAGGAGACAAGGTTCTACTCAAGAGCGAGAGTCGTAAACATAAGCTCTCCCAGATTTGGGTAGGACCCTACACGGTAACCGGTATCCCTAGTACTGTAAACACCACAATAAAAATTCGTAAACGAGAGGTCACGGTACATAACAACCGTTTAAAACCTTTCTACGAATAACATGGTGCCAATATAATTTAAGTAATTCAAAGATACATAAATAATAGCATGTAAGCTATAAAGTCAAATAAAAACCCATTTTAATACCCTATCCTATCCTCTCCTAGATAACAATGCAGTCCATCATTTTCCACGGACTATTCCTGCTCATAATAGGAGCCCTCGCGGAGGAACCTTACTCTATAACGCCCCTAAATAATACGGGAGTACTATTTGAGGATCTTGGATGCCTATCAGTTTACCACGACACTTGGAGCATCATCTCTGAGTTAGATCTGGCCGAGTTGGAAAATCAGACGCGACTAGCAGAACGAGCGGAACACTACATACACCAATTGTGTGGAAATGGGTCTTCTATACAGGACCTTTGTACGCTACAGACAAAACATATACACGCCCTAATGGAAAATATCAATAGGCGTACCAGTGTTATTAGGGAAGCTGTGCCCAAATCGCGCAAGCCCCGATCCATCTTCGATGGAATTGGAAATGCGATGCATTATCTTTTCGGTACCATGGATAGTGGAAACGAACAAGAGGTGTACAGCCGACTAAGCGAATTAGAGGTAAATACTCAAACCTTAGCTGATCTGGAAAAACAACAGATCAGCGTAATAAAAACCACATTTGAACAAATCCAGAAACCCCTATCTTCCCTGTCTGAACGACAGCGTCAGATAACCAACCAGATTAACAATCTGAGGAACACAACAGACGAGTTGACAGTCCACCAAATAAGACAAGAAATTGTCTCTAGTCTGACACTACAAATGATAGAGTTGGAATTTAGACAACAAGCTCTACTGGACATAATAGTGTCCAGTAGAAATAATCAAATTCATCCACTTTTAATTTCCCCAAATCATTTGCTAGAGATTTATCACAAATCTCACTCCACTTGTCCCAATCTACAGGACTGTTTGTCAGTTCTGTATCAAACAGCAGATGTTAAGACACATTTGCTGCAGGACAAATTAGTTATCCGAGTCAAACTTCCCATATTTAATATTCCCAAGATGAAAATCCAACAGATTAGATGTTTTCCCATACGGCTGGATTCAGACCACTCAATAATACCTGATATCGAATTTTCCCATGTGGCAAGTCAAATACAGACCCAGGAATTTCTGCTGTTGAAGCCAGAAAACCTGAGATCTTTCAAAAAAATTTCAAAGGGAATCAATGAAGATACGTGGGTAGGTAAGCTGAACACACCACTCACCAAGGCTACAAAAACAGATGAATGTGTTATTAAACTTTTATTCAACCCGCTGGGCGAACGCCCACAGTGTAGCATCAGAGCTCAAATTCCCCCAAGAGATACAATAATTAAGCTCAATAGACCAAATTCGTGGCTGTACTCCTTAACCGAAACCACTATAGTACATATAACTTGTACTCAACAGTTACTCACTCATCGTCTCGCAGGACAAGGAATCATGACAGTCAACGAACCATGTTCCTTGCAAATAGGGTCTCACACTCTGTATTACGAAGCAGAAAATCTACATCCGCTAAAAGTTTTCCAACCAACCTACTTCCCAGGCACAAACGAAACGCAAGAGGAATTGGCAGAATATATGTCCAAGATATCCGCTCCTAAAAACCTTGATAAACAACCAACGTTACTCCTCGGAGATGATACAAACCAACGTATCCACCTAGATACAAAATCTCTAGACGAAATCCGTACCAAAGTGAACAGCATTCACTTTGGACCAAAGGCCAACATTCCTCATATACTCTCTATTACATCCCTATCAATGACGGGACTCTTGTTGCTACTTATATCAGTGGTGGCATTAGCAAAATATATCGTCCCGGCATTCATGGCATGGATTGCTAAACGCAGACAACAGCCTACAGCTGAAAACGTTCCCATGGAACCGGTTTACGCAACACCCCAAGAAAAGTTAAAACGGGCTCAAAGTCTCCCCAGAGCGAGATCTATACAAGTAGTATAATCAAAAAGATCTATACTCGTTGGTTGGCCCCCGACTCATTCTTGTGTTACCGGCGCAGCATCCTACCCTTTCACTACACTGGTATTAGAAGATAAGTTAAAATAATAGTAGCAAATATAAGATAAAGCGAACACGCGAAAATTAATATTACATAAAAATAAAATTTATTTAGTAGTACCTAAAAAAAAAAAAAAAAAAAAAAAAAAAAAAAAAAAAAAAAAAAAAAAAAAAATTTTAATAAACCTAAGTAGTACATAGCAAAGTAGAAATAATAAATTAAATAAGTTAAAAGCCCTAGGATTAAAGCTAATAGAAGAAAGAAAAACAGAATATAATAGAATTACAACAAACAAATGACAGATTTAATCATAATCGAAAATTATTTAAACAAAAATAAGGAAAATAAAAATAATAAATAAATAATAATCAGTAGCAATAAGTAATAAGAACACTTAGCTAACTATTAAGATAAGATATTAACATAAAAATCTAGACTGGAAACATTTTTTTTTACCCTTAGCAGAAACGAAAATTAAAACCGAATTTGTCAGAATTTTAGACATAATCCAGAATGAACAAACAACAATTAGAAAAAATACACGGAGTAACAAAATCAAAAAAAATTAACAATAATAAACAACGTAGAATATTTAAATAAACGTAGAATAAGCAAATATTTGGGCTTTAGTATAAGTCAAACCACAACCTACAAAGACATGGTGTAAGAAAACAAAAAGATAGAAAAAACAAAATATATATAAACTAATAGCGAACTAGAATCAACAAATTTGTAAACCAACAACCAAGAACTCGACTCATTTAAACACAAAAAAAAAACAAACCCCCAGAAAACCCCCAGAGTCATTTTCATAGGCCTAACCTACGCAAGTACCTGAAAAAAAAAAAAAAAAAAAAATAATAAACACAAACAGTAACCACAAAACTTTTTAGAAACAACACTCATTTAATTATGAAACCTTCTTTAGATTAAAATACAAAACAATTTTTTTTATTAATACAGAAAAATTTTGAAAATAGAGATTTTTTTTTTTGGTGCGTTTCAACGGTCGGGGTGATTGGCCATCAACAACTCCTACAAAGAGAGGGAAAAATTTTTATGGGATCAAGTTAAAATTCAAAAAGAACAAATTACCATGACTCCTCATATGAGGGTGGGGGGGCCGCCTCGACCGGCTCTGAAGTAGAATTGGATGATACATTCGGGTAGTCCCAGTCCTCACACTCGGAAGGGGCAACCCTGTTTTCACCCCAATGGACGACCGGCTCCAACGTAGAACGGGATGATACGGCCGGATGATCCCAATGGGCCGACTCGAAAGAATTACCACCCTCAGACCCCAAATCGTCTGCATCCCGCATGTAGGACGGATGCCTTCTGCACGCCAAACAACCACACCACCCAATTTCTCCAACCAGGGTAAGAGTCGCCCCTAGAAATATAGAAAAAAAAAAGAGGTGGGTAAGAAAACAGCAACTATATATATTTATATACACGAACTTACCCAATGCAACCCAAGAAGCACCACCATGAGGCCCCAAATAGAACTCTCCTGGATAGAAAATATCCGCCTCAGCCGGGGCTGCCCAAAAGCATATATCCGGGCGACTCTCCCTCCGAATCAGTAGCCGAATTTGGCCCCGCCACCCGCGAGCCACACTTTGCACGAAAATTGCCATAACCCGTACACAATAAGGTGCCGGGCTTATATAAGGCGAACGAGGAGCAACTATCTCATAGAAAGGCATAATTTCAACTGTGAGGAACAATTAAAACCTAAATCCAAATGAAGGGCAAAACCCCTAACGTTAGCAAAAACCGATGGAGATACGATTAAAATGGGCCAAGCCCTTATCTCGGTAAAGCCCACGCAACCCTAGTAGCAAAAGTAGTTGCTCTTATTCCTTTTTATTCTTTCAAATCACACCAGATGAGCTCCATACGACACAAATTGCAATTTATGCATTTTGTATGTATGTAGCTACAAGAACACAGATCTCAAATATTTTTTTTCTCTATTTTCGAAGCCGGTGCAAGATGCATTTCAATGTATTACACGCTATGGACCCATGGCATTCGTTTTATTTTTTATTTTTTTTTACTACGATATCAAATTCATTTCGATTTGATAAAACGCCCCATACAGAACCTACACCCACATAATTATTTTTCGAGAATTATTCCTCTTCAAAGAATAATTCTCTTTTTCACGGGGGGAAGGAATGTTATATATAAAAACATAGGTACATATATGTACCATATGTACATATATGTATAAATATATATATATATCTGAAAAACCAAAAAAAAAAAACCATAAAATATAAAAATTCAATAAACTAATCAGGCACAAAACATGATTAGTTTATCGTCCAAAAAGGGTGAAGAAAATTGCATCAGCAATTTTCTTCACATTCCAAACAAGTCATAAATTTTTTCCCATCAAACGACTTGGGAAAAACAAAAGTTTCATTTTACACCCCAAGTCGTTTTACTTTAAAATTTCCACGACCAAATTTTGCCTTCAGCAAAATTTGTCATTTCAACAATTTAATTTAAAAAAAAAAAAAAGAAAGAAATCAAAAAGCAAATCGTACCTTCAGTACGATTTGTCGCGAAAAATACAATATGTATGTACATACGTACATACATATTACGGAAAAAGCTTTCGCAATAAGAAACGCGCGCAGCATAAATGCATTGTATGTATATGCGCGTCGCGATTTCAAACGGTGGCTGATGTTTTAAAAAGTGTAAGATTACATTTTTGCAGCCATCGTTCAACGCGAATAATTCTGGACATGTTTGAACATGTCCAGATTTAAAAAGTAAAATTTTCTCAGGATAAGAAAATGCGATCTAGCATTTTCTATCCTGAACAACGGCTCTTGATCACGATGAATGTGATCAAGAGTTGAGTCGGTTTTTAAAAGTCGAGTTTGAAGCATGAAAAGAGTCAGTTTTCGAGAGTCGGTTTTGGAGATTCATTTTTGGTGGTGGTGATCGGGATCGTTTCGCGGACAAAAAGGCAAAGTCTTGGTATTGGTGCGTTAGCAAAGAAAGAAAGAAAAATTTAATAAGTTTTTTGTGAAAAATCAAAATAAGTTCAGTGTTAAGCAGATTTGTGTTAAAGTGTAAATCTTAGGATAAGAACCAGGAATACAAATAAAGTGTAATTAAATAAAAAAAAGGAGAGTGCTTGTTTTAAAGAAAGAATCACAAAAGGATTATATCCAGGTGGTAGCTTAATACTGGGCTCGTAACAGTGAGTACCCCTTCAGCAAACAAAATATATAACAAATTGGCAATATATAACAAATTGGCAATATACAACAGCTCTCTAGACCTGTTATTGATTAAAGTGATTCTGTTTAATCATAGTAATTATTATGATCCTGTAAGTTCTTTTATATTTTTATAGTATTCTAGTATTTGCATTATATATTTGTTTATATTTATATATATTTATATATAAACTTTTAATTATTATATTATGAAAATAATTTGGAGCAATGAAGGCAAACTTGTGAATTTTTTTATTTAAGTGGAATCAAACCGAAAATAATTATACATGCTTTTTGTGCACCTGTACTGTGTACACAATTGTGTGTGAGCCCTTTGAGAGATGAGATTGGTTTTATCAATTTAATTTAATAATGAAATGCGTTTAGTTTTGGGTGACTTTGCGTTGATTTAGTTTTATTGTTCGTCACTATTTTCGTATCGAATAGAAAGCCCTAGCCCAGTTAACGCTGGCTGTTAAGTTTGAATGATCTCTGAATGTTCCGACGACGATTAGGATTTTTTAGGTTTTAGCAGTTTCGAAAATTTGTTTGTGCAGAAATCACTTACGATGCCAGGAGATAATCCTGAAAGTGTCGCGTTAGACAAAAACTTTGCTTTGAAATTTATACCCGATTTCGATGGGAATAGAGAGAATTTACACAAATCCATTAGTTGCTGTGAAGTAGTTTCTAGCAACCTCGACCCGTCCGATTTGCGCATGTTAATGAATATCATCAAGGGAAAACTATCTGGTGCTGAGTACAATATTGTAAAGTACAAAACTTTTAGCACGTTGATCGAAATGCGTAAAGTGTTGCGGGAACAATTCCTAGAAAAAAGAACTCTTACTCAATTACAGACCGAGTTAGTAAATGTAAAGCAAAGCTCTTTTGAGGACGTTAGGTCCTACGCCAATCGTGTTGAACGTCTCCTAGCTAATCTTAACGATGCGTGTGTTGCTAGTGAAGGAGAAGCAGTATCTTCAGTTATCGTGAGCCTCAATAACAAGACGGCATTAAAGGCTTTTGTTGACGGGTTTAGTAGCTCATTAAGACTAATTATAAAAGCAAGTCGTTTTTCCGAATTAAGTGATGCTGTGGAAGCAGCAGTACAGGAGGATAAAGGCATCAAGGGTAGAACGTTGTTTAAACAAACCTCAGCTGTCTCGAGATGCAGTTTTTGCCATAAATCCGGACATAATTTTAATAGCTGTTTCTTGCGAGGTCCAAGCACTTCAGCTCCTAGGCCTCCTCCTTTACCAAGGTACGAGGTTAAAAGAGAGCTGCAATCTCCATCTCCTAGGATTGCAGTAATTGTATGCAGGTATGGGTTCACCATATAAGAGACTGTCGAAAACGAAAATTTCGTCAATCTAGTTCCGACTATACGGGAAACTCGTGGGCTCCGGTCGAAGCAGTGGCAGCACCAGAGCCGTGGTGCACAAATAAGTCACTGTCAGAGTCTCGGTGCTGAAAGTGTCAAACGTCCATGTAACCAAAATTTTAGCTCTTATTTACAAAAAAATAAATATCGTCCTAACATGGTGGAATCGTTTTCTAATTTCTTGCAAGAAATTTTGAGGGAATTTCATGTAACTCCCGTGGGGGACATAATAGTGTAAACCGTACATATAAGAGAGTTAAGCTTTATCATAAATGGAGAAATATGTATAAGAACATAAAGAAATATATCAAAAACTGCGACATATGTAGAAAAAACACAATAACTCGTTAACTCGTGAGCCTATGGTGGTTACTTCGACAGCTAAAGAAGCATTCGAAAAAATTTCTATCGATATAGTTGGACCACTTCCAGAAACTATTAACGGTAATAAATACCCATTAACATTTATCGACGACCTTACAAAATATTCTGGCGCGATACCTATCCCTGAACAAGGAGCAAACGTGATTGCAGAAAAATTTGTAACCGAGGTAATTTTACGTTACGGCATTCCCAAGTATGTCATTACTGATCAAGGTCAACACTTTTTGAGTAATCTTTTTAAAGGTGTATGCAGCTTATTGAAGATACGAAAACTGCAAACTACTGCTTATAGGCCCCAATCTAACGGGTCGTGCGAGAGAAGTCATCGGAATTTCGTCGAAAATTTACGATGTTTTGTTAATCGTTCACAGGATTATTGGGACATGTGGATAAAATACGCTGTATTCGTCCACAACACAACTCCAAGTACTTGGACCGGGTACAGTCCTTTTGAATTATTATATGGTAAGAAGGTGGAGTTACCTTCAGCCTTTTCTCACTCCCCGTAAATCGACAACTACAGTTACGATAATTATATGAACGAACTAAAGTCGCATATGCAACATTCTCGACTGATCGCTAGGGAGAATATTAATAAAAATAAAGAAGCATCCAAAATCTGCTATGATAGGGCTCAAAAACCATCCTGTTTTAAAGACGACGGACTTGTCTTACTAAAGGATGACAGCTCATATAAGGGGAAATGGAAGAAACTCTTACCAGTATGAAAAGGTCCATACAAGGTTATATCGACACAAGGGGTAAATTCCGTAATTTTAATGTAAAAATAAACCCACTAAAGTTTACAACGATCGCCTAATAAAATTTACTTCTAATGGGTAACAAGGTAAAAACTTATCACCATGGAATTTCTTTTTATCTTATTCCCGTTACATAATCTGTAGCGCTGTTTATTTATGAAAATTCCTTGTTTTCAAAACGGTCTCATTTCCACTTCCCAGGTTTAATATGATAATCTACTTTCTTGTGTTCGCCTTTTGTGGGGCTGTCCCTGGAGTAACTTCAGCAATGGATAGCCAACAACCCATCGAGGTACTCAATCTGAGTAATAGATCTGGATTATTGTATGAGCAGATTGGCGAGCTGAAGCTGTTTAACGACAAATGGAGGCTACTAATCCACGCCGACTTAGAGGATTTTAATGTTCAGTATGAGCAAATTATTTCCCATGCAAATATAATTGTGAATGTCTGTGATGGAATATCTAAAAGAGGTTTAAAAATTAAGGATTGTCTTCAAATCTTACCCGAAGTTACTCACACTATTTCTAATACTCGAGTTCAAAACGTATTTATAAGTAATATTCTTAGACAGGATCATAATATTATCCGAAAAAGAGCTGTATTGGGTATTGTAGGAAACATGGCTAAATTTCTATTTGGTACCCTAGACGAATCCGACGCAAACGATCAACTTCATTTGATCGAAGAAAACGAAATTCATTTACAAAACCTCATTAATGAACAAACTAGTGTATACGAGTCCAATATCAACCAATTTAATTCAACACTTAAATATATCCAGCTACTACAGATCAAGTTGGAAAAGGCCATCGAAAACATCGATAACCTGGAAAATGTAACAAATACTAATTTATATATAACTGAATCTATCGTGATTTTAACAGAGGCTTTAGCAACATTCACATTAGCTACAGATCAATTTTCAATCACTCAGACGCATATTGTTGATATATTGTTCTCAGCCTCCCAAGGAATGTTGCATCCGTACGTAATTGATAGCACCAAAATGTTAGGCGAACTCGTAAATATCCAAACTCACCTTCCAAATGGTTTACATCTTCCAATTAAACTAAATGTAGAAAATGTTCATCTTATTTATAACATTATATAAGTTTATATTTACTATAGCGATAATAGGTTAAATTTTTTGCTGATTATACCTTTGATAGCATCAGACGAATATTCAATTTATAAAATGACAAGCATTCCTAAGCTAATCAAGGACAATAAGTACGCTCTTATTATACCTGAAAAACAATTTATTGTAATTAACGCAATGAAACAATATTATTTTTTGTTTGGGGAAGAAGATCTTTTAAAATGTCAAAAATTTAACAAAAACACTTATATTTGTGAACAAACATGCGCGTATCCCCTACCTGCATGGGTGGGCACGGCCCACCCCAGTGAACCCGAGACAGAACCAGTGCCCCCCCCCCAGAAAATTACGATCCAAAATTATTAAATTCCAATTAATCGATCAATTATATTTAAGTTTCAACTCTACATCTGTAGTTGGTTCCAAATATATGAAAAGTGATTTTGTAATGAAGCGCCACTCAATAAGCGGCATCAAATTAATAAAACCCATTTATACTGTAGGTACATATACATACATACATATGTACTGATATGCCTATTCCCACACGAGTATCTCCTACATTTCCCAAGTCATTCATTCTTTTAAGAATACTCAAATTACAAAACATTTTCTTTTCAAGACAAATTCGCAATATATATCTAATGCTTTGTTTACACTAAGTCACTTGTATTGGGATTTTTATGAGGCAAAGTATATTTGACAAATCGCGCTACAACTTCGCATACAAATGCTCATTCATTTGGCTGTGCCTGACACAAATGCCCATACATTTTGTATATGCTGATTTTGTTTGTGGTTTGACTTTTCGCTATACTTTTGCGTTTAGTTTTGAAGTGCAGTTTATCGTGTGCTTAGTCCTGTAGTGCGGGCAGTTAAATTAAAAATCATGTCATCGTGGTATAATAGAAAAATAAAAAACTGTAATATTTGGGATGTAATGTCAAAAGCATTGTTAAGGTTCACGCATTCCATTAACTTACAGAAAATAAAACCATACGATTCAAGTTTAATTTCCCACAAAAAATTAATGTTCTGTAATTCTCACGAAAGTTTTCCGCACAGTAAGTAAAATTAATCATAAAATAGCAGACGCAAGTTGACACCGCACCTGTGATGTGCATACATACATACTGCAATGGTACTGGGTGCGAAAGCTTTCGTGAGAATCAAATTGCAAGTTGCGCGTCTTATCTGTAATTTTGGATACTTAATTCTTGTGTGTTTTTTTTTATTGTATTTAAATAGATTGGTTACATCAAAATAAATGATGGTCTGTTTGCAAGCGTGAAGTAGTTAGTTTCTTTAGAGCAGATTTACTAATTTTCTAGTTTTCAGATTTGGTGTGGTGGTTCAAGTACGGCTCATACCCATCACTTAAGTCAAGGCACAAGATCTCAACGTAAAGTAAAAGAACTTTACATTTCTGGCGACCCCGATGTGATTTAAGTGAAACACTTAAATCTAATTCATAATATCATCATTCAGCAATATCCACAATTGCAAACGATGGATGAAATAAGTAAGAAGCAAACCGTGCACGGAAAGGCTATCTAGGATCTTATCAGAAATTATAAAAAGGATCCACATGAGAGGAAAATAGCAAGCTATTATCAACGTAGACTTGGCGAACTAGAGCAGGCATGGAGTGTCTTTGAGGCAACTGACAATAAAATCAGAGAACTAGATGATCCACCACTCGATCATCCATATTTCAGTCAGGACTACTACCAAGAGGTTATCGCATTATATGACCAGTACCACAAACACTTTCAAGAGTTGGCAGGCCCTGAAATACAGGTCGATAATGACGATCAAAATGGCGCAACAGCGCAAGTCTCACCAGAGAAAATTCATGAAAGGGTTGCCAAAGATCAGGGGAAAAAGGGGGCCATTCCTAAATCATATTTGACGTTCACTACAGAGATGACCAGAATATTACGCCGACAGGAGGGCATGATGCAGTGCCTGAGTCGCATGCTTGACGGCATTGAACTCAACGAAACAAATACTAAACAGTATTTGAAGCTGAAAAGCGATATTATTAGCAGACAGTGGTCCCAGATCGATGAACAATTCTATACCTTATGGGAATTAACTGAAGATCGAGGCAAGTTGGGATACAATACAGCCAAATACACAAAATTAGAGGAAAGAGTACAGCAAACTCTAAAGCAATTGTCGATTAAGATTGACGGATTTTCAATACCAATTGAAACGCATGCCATCCATCAAGGCATGCACCCAGCCTTAAAGCTCCAAAAAATCACTCTACCTCGGTTCGATGGCGACTATCTTATGTGGCGACAATTTTATGACCTCTTCAATCAAATGGTTCATAACCAGCCACTGTCGAACTGCCAAAAGATGTGGTATTTGAAGACAAACTTGGTAGGCAAGGCAGAAAAACTCATCAGACACCTCTCACTCACAGAAGAGAACTACCTAACAGCTTGGAAAATGCTACAAGATAGGTACAACAATACAAGAGGATTAGTTACTGCTATACTCAATAAAATATTGGGACCACCGAGTCATGTTTCTGATAACACACCAAGTTTTGCAATCAATTCGTTACACGATACCACGCAAGAATGCTTACTAGCTCTAGAAAATATAGGAGTGTCCACTAAAAGCTGGGATCCGATGCTTCTTCATATCCTGATGAAGAAACTGGACAAGACTACTAACACTCTTTACGAACAATCGTTGTCAAATCCCAAACATCTTTAGACTATCAAGGACTTCTTGGCATTTTTGGAAAATCGATTCCAGTCTCTCGAAACTCTGGGCACCAAAGGCAAGTCATTTATAGACGACAATCAGAGAAGACCAACCGCAAGACCAATGACTTCTGTTGCCATTACAACACCATCATGTGTGTCATGCAAGGGAAGCCATCAGCTATTGCAATGCATAATATGTTTGAAAATGAGTCCGTCAAGCCGTTTAAATCTGCTAAGAAGTCACAAATTGTGCATTAATTGTATGAGATCGGGACATGGTGCAGCCCAATGCCATCTACGACCTTGCACGAGGTGTAACAAAAAACATAATATACTGGTACACCTCAAGGAACAAGAAGGACTAAATTCGCCATCCAACTCAATTTCCTCCACATCAAGAGAATTTGAAGCTTCGTTACGCTCAGCTCACCCGACACATTCATTGGTAATCAGTGGTACCCAAAGTGTATCGTTCACCACAGGTACAGTAACAGTGGTAAATAATACCCTGCAGTGAAGCTATGTACTGCTAAGTACAGCTGGGTCTTACTACAACAGCTGACACTGTACATATAGAAGGCATCGGCCAAGGAAGACAAAGAACCCAACAAAGGATAAATGTGTTGCTTCAATCCAGATTGAATGGCCATTCTGCGAGAGTAGAAGCATTTGATCCTCTGGCTGTGATGTCACCTGTCATCGTCACCGCGAAGATCTTCCTTCAACAGCTTTGGCAGTTAAAATTGGATTGGGACGCCATTGAAACTGCAAACAAGGTGGATCAAATTTCAGGAAGGGCTACGAAACATGGAGGAGAAGTCAATAAAAAGAGCTCAATTAGCAACCTCTCACCGTTTGTGGATGAAATTGGGATACTTCGTGTAGGCGCGCGATTGGAGGCATCAAGTCTTTCTTACGACGCCAATATCCCATGCTTCTTCCTTATTCTTACCAGTGGACAAACCTATTAGTGATGGACCGGCAAAGCTGCGCTCCACAAATGCTACTGGCTACTATAAGACAACGCCTTTGGCCAATTACGGGCAAGACCCTGGCTAGATCTGTAGTTCAACATTGTATACGTTGCACTAAGGCAAAGCCTAAATTCCTATCACAGATAATCGGAAATTTGCCACCCAATCGGATCCAGCCTGCCCGACCGTTTGTTAACTCAGGCGTTGACTTCTGTGGCCCGGTTTACATACATTACCGAATCAGAGGTAAAAAACAGCAAAAGGCCTATATAGCAATTTTTTGCTGTTTCGCCACGAAGGCAACGCACTTGGAGGCTTTCGGAGACCTGACTACAGAGCCCTTCATAGCTGCCCTTAAACGTTTCACTGGGCGGAGAGGGAATTGCAAAAATCCATATTGCGACAACGCAACCAATTTTGTTGGAGCACAAAATTAAGTGGACAAGTTATCAAATATAATATATTCAAGTGAGGCACAAGAAAAAACTGGCTCATCCTGCCGCTCACGCGGCATCGATTTTCATTTCATACCTCCAAGAGCCCCACACTTTGGTGGCTTGTGGGAAGCCGCAGTAAAATCGGCTAAATATTTACTTCAAAGAAGCATGACATCACCATCGTTGACACATGAAGAACTAGAAACGGTGATTGTCGAAATTGAAGCTATACTAAATTCAAGACCTTTAACATCGATGTCAATGGATCCCAATGATCTGACAGCGTTAACTCCCGGCCATTTTCTTATAGGTGAGCCATTGACTGCTCCCGTTGATTCCATGTCGAAGCCGTGCAAAGCAAGCCTGTTAACTCGACGGAAATTAGTGTCCCAGCTCAAACAAGAATTCTGGCGTCACTGGTCCCAGGAATATTTAAACGAGCTTCAGCACCGTTTAAAGTGGAAGAAACGTTGCGAAAACGTAGAGCCAGGCACAATTGTCGTCATAAAGGAAGACAACACTCCTGTAATGAAATGGCCGTTAGGACGCATACTACTGACTCACAAGGGAACAGATGGCTGTGCTAGAGTTGGTGATGTACGTACTGCTGCAGGTGTTTTACGAAGGCCTATCCACAGATTATCACCCTTACCAACCGAAGCAGAACACTCCCATGAAGGACCCATAGATCAAGAGTCAGGAAACCCATGAGATTGAGGAGAGTCATAACACTCCACCAAGCAATGAGGCGAACGATGTTATTCAATCAACAGGCAACTCACACGATCATTCCACAACTGTTCCAAGGAAAAAAGCACGTACATCTCTCGGATCTTTAATAGTATCGGCATGGTTGGTTTGCCTACTCGCACCCGCTATTAGAGGTAGCCTAGTGGAAGTATTTAAATTCCATACACGACCAGGCATACATTTTGAGCAGTTGGGAACTACGAAGTTAGTCTCTACCGAATGGAATTTAGTAGCTTATTATGGTCTGGAGCCATACTGGACAGAATTTAACGCCTTTGAGAATGGCACCAGGACGCTTGAACATCTTTGCAATCAAATAAGGCAGAAGGTTTCATGTAGCTCCGTAACTACTGAATTTCAATATGCGCTTGAAGAATTACGAAACGACAACGATTTACTACCAATACAAGATCCAACCAACCGAAAGAGAAGAGGTATTTTAAATATAGTCGGAAATGTCGCCAATTCACTATTCGAAGTGCTCGACTCTCAATATGCAGAAGACATGGCTAAGACTATCGATGCCATAAAGGGAAATGAAAACCATCTGATGTTGCTGATCAAGAATCAAACTTCCATTATTGATTCGACGAGATCAGAAGGCTACGGACCAAAGATTTCGTGTATTAGAAGCTCAAATGACCCAATTGATCAGCCGCATCAACGACACTGGGGACAAAGCGTATCAGTACCGAATACTACAGTTGTTTTTGTCATTGGCTAATCAAATGACCCTGATTTCCAACAACTTGCAAAGGATTCACTCGACAATTGTGGATGTCTTGACCGACTTCCATCATGGTCAAATTCCTCCACAGCTGCTTTCACCATCACAACTGAAGGAAGAAACACTGCGCATACAAACTCACCTACCTCAGAATTTGAGGTTGCCCGCGAATGAAGAGAATATTCTGCAACTGTACAAAATGATAACTGTAGAAGGGCCAGCGATTAACAACTATATCATATTCAAACTAAATGTGCCGCTCATCAACATCGAAAAATTTGATCTCTTCAGAATATTACCGGTGCCACTTGACATTAATGACACTTTTATAGCTATTCATCCCTGCGCTTCACATTTTGGCGATTTTTTCACACCGAGACCAACACTATCCTTTGACAGATCAGGAGTTGGCGTCATGCAAACATACAGAGAAAGATTCATACCTATGTAAAAAACTTCATCCAGTATATCATAGGAAAGCAAATGTCTGCTCTTGCGAATCTGACCTCTTAAATGGAATCTCCAATCCAGGAGCATGTCACCTAATCACAATAGAAAATCACCCAATATGGATTCAACTATCTCACACAAATCAATGGATTTACGCCCTCAAGGAGAACACCCTCATCAACGCTGTTTGTGAAAATGAAACTGTATCAACACTGCTGAACGGTTCCGACGTATTGAAAATTCAGCCTGGATGCATCATTAAATATGAATTCGTTACTCTCCAGGGCCACCAAATCTACTCCAGCGATTCAAGATTATCCTATACTAAATTAGGAGATATTCTCAATACTACAACTCCAGAGCAATTAGCATCCCTTATTCAAGAAAAGGATCGTTATCATCCTCAATTAAGGGAACTACAATAGCTGCAAGCTCGAATTAAAACGCAGAGCTTCGATTTCCCATATGATATTTCTACCCATACGATGCATACTTTTGCTGTCGGCTACATTGGACTAGCTTTGGTCATCATTATTATAGTCTGGTTACTGTACAAATTCCGGAGGGATGGCTGTAATTCTTCTTGCAACAATCCGAAACCCAAGCCTCGGCCTCGGCAAGTTCATCAAGACCGTGTCATAAGCATCGACCAGGAGAGTTGAACGAGTTCAACGGGGGGAGGATGTTAAGGTTCACGCATTCCATTAACTTTCAGAAAATAAAACCATACGATTCAAGGTTAATTTCCCACAAAAAATTAATGTTCTGTAATTCTCACGAAAGTTTTCCGCACAGTAAGCAAAATTAATCATAAAATAGCAGACGCAAGTTGACACCGCAACTGTGATGTGCATACATACATACTGCAATGCTACTGCGTGCGAAAGCTTTCGTGAGAACCAAATTGCAAGTTGCGCGTCTTATCTGTAATTTTGGATACTTAATTTTCGTTTGTTTTTTTTTTATTGTATTTAAATAGATTGGTTACATCAAAATAAATGCTAGCCTGTTTGCAAGCGTGAAATAGTTAGTTTCTTTAAAGCAGCACACACACATACACGCACCGCGCGTGCACAGGCCTGGGTGCGAGCTCCCCCTCCACCACCCTTCTCCCACTACTAGTATTTGGTTATATAGGGTGGTATTACAGTATCGGCGTAAACGCTTTCAGCATTTCATGAATTGTCTAAAAATTTCAGCCACATAATATAAAAAGTGGCTAAGTCAAAACCGGTACACTATCTGCCTACTTTTAATGAAGTGTCTATACTTTTCGTGAAATGCTGAGTTCCGTCAAATGTCTACGACATATACAAGTCGAAAACGTGGCGATACAAGTGCCGATGCAAATCCAGATACTTGAACTTGTATCTAAGTGTAAACGTACCTTAACAATGACTTGACTTTCACCATTTCGACCGACTGATAATAAATCCATCAGAATTATTGTCAACTCACCATTTTTCCATTCTTAGAATAATGCTACAACGCACTACACAAACCAAACACAAAACAAACCACTCAACACGACACCGATTCTGGCCATGTAATGGAATTTGGCAGTCCCTGATCTACAATACAGCCAGTGTATGCTTGTTTTAACTGACATATGGAAAATAATATGCGCAATATGTATGATGTTTGACCCACATACTGGCAGTACACGATCTACTTGGTTATTGGTCATGCTAGCCTGCGTCTAACTTTCTTTGTGTAGGCGAAAATGTTCAATTTCGGTTGTATAAGCGAAATAGACTATTTACAATATTCGGTCAATATATAAATCGGAAAGCGTACCCAAAATTATACACTTGCGTTTATTTATAAATTTTCGCCTTTTTACTAAATCTTGCTGGATCACAAATTATCGAAGAAAATCGATCGATGATCCTAAGTAAAAATCGTCGCTGTAACTTAGACATTAGTTTTTAGAACTAAATCAAAAATGAACCAAGAGACCGCCGACCCAGGGTAAGGTCTCCTGTTCCCCTAATAAAGAACAAAAAGGAAAACTAAGAAGTAACTAAACAAATGTTAAGTCAATAAGTCAAAAATAAAAAAAGCGTAATAAGAAAAACTTGAGCTCTGAGTTTAGAAAGTCAAAATGTCAAGAAAGAGATTTTTAATCGGGTCTGATGAATTTCTTACATAAAAGGACTCCCATTCCTTGCTGTAATTGGAAAACGTAAACTTACAGCAGTGTTGTGACCCAGGTGCCCATTGACCCGAACCACACCCATAAAACCAATACACCAATCCATTGCCCTATGCAATATATTGGCGTATATCAGAAATGACCCTGAAAATAAAAATATTTTAATTCTATTTCAATTTTAAACGCATTTAAAAATGCATTTTCATACTGAAACAAAATGCAATTTAGCATAAATTGCATTTTGTTATCAGTCATATATTCAGTTCGCACGGCATGATACTTACCTACATGCCGTACAAGGTACATACATATCTTACCTGAACTCCGTCAAATTTCTTGCATGTATATACATGCAATTCCGTCGGTCTACTTAAAATATCATTTTTACAAGACACAATGCATATCAGATTTCATGCACTGCGTCTAAACTTTTTGTACTTTCCCACGTACGATTCTTCACGTCGTGGGAAAGTAATAAAAATAATAAAAAAGCTTTTTTTGAAGCTATGCTCGGTACCTGAGTGCAATATCGCCGATCCTCTGGGAGTTCGCTTTTAATATTCGTTGGGCAGAGTCAAATAGAAATAAATCTTGTGCGAATAGAAAAATTCCTATGTGTACTTGCTATAATTGAAAGATTACTAAAATTTTGTGAAATACATAAAGTAGAAATAAATATTGTGCGAATAGATAAATTCCTATGTGTACTTGCTATAATTGAAAGATTACTAAAATTTTGTGAAATACATAAAGTAGAAATAAATATTGTGCAAATAGATGAAGCCCTATGTGTACTTGCTTTAATTGAAAGATTACGAAAATTTTATGAAATACCTCTACCTGAATAAATATTGAAAACTACTAAAACTGGGTGCTCTCTATTACGAGCACGGCACTCAGTATACATCATTTTGGTGGCAGCGGAACCAACAAAAATCAGTGCCCAAAAAAATAACAAAAAAAAATTTTTTTAAACCAAACAATAAACTGGAAAATATTCAATCAGTGTTGATTACTGAGACCCATAACAACGTTATGTACAAAAAAGTGATTAAAAAAAAAATTATTAAGAGCAACCAAAAATAAATTTCGTAAAAAAAAAAAAATAAAAAACCCCGGGTACCCAGTAAAGGGTACTTAGAGGAAATAATCGTTTAGAGTGCCATAGTGCTCCAACGTGGGAAAGTTGCGAGGCTTCATCCCTGCCTCAGTTAAGACGTTTCTTAAGAAGGAAGGAAGGAAGGCCGCAACAATTCGTCAAACGGTACACCCAACGCAACAACATCTCTGTTTCATTTAGTGTTCACTTCACCACCTACACATTCAACTTAGGAAACATCAACCAAAACTACATTAGAAAAAAAAAAACGTAAATACCAGCATCTGCACCATTACAAGTGGATAAAGTTAAAGGTAGCGTGGAAAAACAATTTTCTTCTCATTTGGTTTTTCGTTTTTTCTCTATATATATATACACACATACAAATTGTTTAATTGTCAATTAATTCTCACCAAAATTCGTTTAATGCAGCACACATTTTTCTTTTACCTGTAAACATATATATATATATTGCCTTTTATTTTTATTTTTTTTTAATGAATATACATGGAAGAGACCTTTAGCTAAAAGAAACGATCTATCAATAATTGCTAATCTCAGTCCTAAATTGTTTCTTCAAAAGTGCGTGTTTACGGAAATTAATACCAAAATTCACTTGTTTATAGGAAGTTCATCCACACATTTTCTGATTATATACATATATTTACATTCGATCGCCATTTACATACAATTATATATGATATATCAATATTGTGTATGAAAAGAGAAAAACAATTTCATCCATTCCCTTCAATTTTTGATTAATTTAAAGAAACGTTCAATCCAACACGGAAAAATTGAACTCCCGCTCTTCCTAGAAGCGACCTCTGCGGCAAGACCTCGTGAGCTTGTTGGTCAGAGGACTTCGATCAAATATCAATCACCTGCGGTAGGACTTCGTGACCCTATCGGTCAGGAGAAAGATATCGATTGGAAGAGCAATCAATTAACAATCTAGAAATTTACAGATTAGATAATAAAGTACTTTTCCTCTTTATTGCATACATATGTGTATAAATCTAAATTTTTTTTTTATATTCTATTGAAAATACGCACTTCATAAAAAAAAAAATCGTTAATAATAATAATAATTCCTTTTTGTGTTGTGATAGAACATTTTTTTTTCTCTTTTTCTCCTCCTACAAGTCCAGTTCTCCCGCAAAAAAAAAATTATTTAATTAACAGAGATATTTAAAAATAAATAAATAAAAATCAGTTTTCTTTATTATACCAACATAAATTCTTAGCATTCCTTTTATTAGAAATCGAGAATTTCGTAATACGCAAAAAATCCCAAAAATTATCATAACCCCCGTTACTGTACTTTACTCACTTCCTACAATTTACAAACTTTTTCTTTCAAAACAAAAATAATTACACATAACAAACTCGTTTTTTTTTCTTTCGCAACTTATTACTGTTTAGAACTTTGACGATTAGTTTTCTACTCGGCTGTGTTTTTTTTTACATACAATATTCTCACATCTTGTATAGTCCGCCACAAATCAACCAAATCGAAGCTCGAAACTAACTCCCTTAATATTATGAAATCTCATACCATATCTCTACTAAATTTTCCGTCTGTTACTTCACAAAGCCACAATGACTGAGGAAACCATTTCTTTCGATGAGCTATGCTCATCTCAAGTAGAAAAAACAGTGCAATTAGGCTAATACTAGGGGCTTATCACCAAGCCGGTAAGGTGAAGCGTACCAATACCTTTGTGACAGGTAAATTACAACAACTCGAAGAAATATAGAGCGACTTCGAAAAAACAGAAGAACAAATAGTTCAGCATAAAGACTTCACGACCGACCACGATTATTTCAAAGAATCGTGCTCAGACAAAACTGAGGATTGGTACATGTTGACGAAAGCAACACTTTCCGAAAGATTGAAATCAATCTCAGAAAGTACTATGAACAAGCAAAACCCCTTTCATATCCCATCACCCAGAGCTTCGTGGAGAATTCCAACCAAATCACAAGTTACAGAAGCTAATAAGGAAACAAATAGTCCACAAAATGAAAGTATTTTCAGAAGCCTAAATACAAAAATTAACTCAATTACAAGAGTTATACAATCATTAAATCCTGATACATTACCTACAGTGAGTAAAACATACCTAGAACAAAAACTGGGTATCCTAGATAAACATTGGGCTGAATTCCAAGAACTCAACAATACAATCGAAATGCAATCTACGCCACAAGACCTAGAAAATAAATACTTTACTGAAGATGTTTTCGGTAAAACAGAAGCAGAATATGAAGAAACTGTAATTGCTATTCAAGAACAGCTAGATACGCGCTTCCCTAATTACCAACATGACACACGAAATAACTCATCACACTTTCACATTGAAAGCACAGAAGTCAAAATTTCACATATCTCTTTATCAGAAATTAAATCGTTAATACCAAATTTTAACGGCGATACAAAAGACCTCCATAAATTCGTGTCATGTTGCGATGATATTAATAGACTTTATCCCAATACCGACCAAACAACCCTGTTTTCAATAATCAAAAGTAAGCTATTTGGAGATGCCTACAATGTACTTAAGTACAATGATACAAGCAGGTGGTCAGATTTGAAGCAAATACTACTCGAAGTAAAATTAGAAAAGTCTGTACTCCAATCAAAACTCCAAAACACAAGACAAAGAGCAGGAGAGCCTGTCAAAGAATTCCTGCAACGAATTAATATGGCACATGCTCAACTGAAAGAAGCCACGCATTCATATACAACAGATAAACTACTGTTAAGCTCTCTCGTAAAGGACAACGAAAAACAAGCTATTAGAGCAATAGAGGATGGACTAATTAGCGAACAACTACAAACATTAGCCAAACTCCATGAAAGTAGAGCATTAAAGCCCATAACGTCATATATTGGTGAGCAAGCATTACGCCTAGAATCAAAGGCAACAAAACTAGCAGTGAACTTTCCTCGCACCGCCCAATCAACACAAGTGCAGAAGCCCTTTTGCTATAAATGCAGAGTACAGGGACATTTAGCTCCAAAGTGTCCCCAGAACATTCATACAAACCCAACCCCAAATAAATATTTTTCAAATAATTTAAACAAAGGCAATCCTCCTAAGCAGGCTAGCACGTTCAACAGCACTAGGACATGCCATAGAAGTATGCAGGGCAAGGATAGCAAACCACGGGAATTTCTACAGAGGAAATATAAGTCCCGTTGATCAAAACTTCAGAAAGCGAACGGAAAGTCCCAATAGAACTACAATCCCCCAAAAAGAGGTCAGCTTCAACCAGGTTCCAAATCCTAATTTTAGAAAAAATTCCCATTCCTCGACAATACAACCCCAAAATGAACCAAGATCAACCAAAGATCACGTACAAAATCCGAGAATATTTTTAACACACTCGGAAAACAAATCAAGGCGAGAGGAATTAGTCGGCAGCCCCTCGCAAATTCATACAAAAGCCAACCCAAATTAGATAATGCACATTTATTAAATGATCACTTAACGCTGAAAATTCCAATTACTATCAGCCCCAATTCCATTACCATTTCCATATCTACCAATGTACGCTCAAATAAAGAAACAAAGTTCCTTGTAGACACAGGAGCGGAAATAAGCCTAATAAAGTTCAATACACTGAAAGCAGGTAGCCCTTACTATAAAGATGCAATCTGCAAAATAAATGCTTTATTTTCGGAATCTAAAACTACAGAAGGATTAATATTAGCAAAATTGGCAACTATATCAAGCGAAGAATCTGTAATAGAACATCCCTTCCAAATAGTAGGAGAAAACTCGGCCTTGGCATATTACGGCCTAATTGGCCAAGACTTCTTGTCCCGATACAACGCTTGTATCAATTATAGAAACAAGTACATTTCCTTAGAGGTGAAGCAATGTCATTCATCCTATCCCATAGAGCAATATCGTTTGGATTACCCAAATACATATCTCAGATATGATATTCCGGACGAGAAGTCTCCAAACAACCTTCTATATGCAAAAAAGAACTTGTTAACTAATAAGAACAATGAAAATATTAACAAGAATAAATCGCACGTTACAAAACAGGCAAGAAACACAAAACAGAAAGACTTTCCTAAACAAAAAATTCCACAAAAAACGGAATACACCCTAGAAACCAATAAAAACAAAGGTACATTGAATAACTTACATAATAAAATTATTTCAATTCCCGCTCGCTCTGAATCCATAATTTAAATTCCAACTTTATCAACTACGGAATCGGTATATTTTAAAAAAGAGGTAAAGCCAGGGTTGTTCATAGGTAATACCATAGTCAACCCATCACAAGGAATGGCAAAAGTACTAGTTCTCAACACGAATGAGCAGGACGTCGAACTGGCAATTCATGACATGAATCCAGAATGCCATGACCTTAATGACTTCGATTGCATCTCTACAGATTCCAACAGAGATCCAATTAGGGGCAGAATAAAAAAAACTGCACAACCTGATTAAATTGGATCACTGTAATTTGGAAGAAGCCGAGAGTATTCGGAAAATCTGTAAGGATTTCAACGATCTCTTCTACTTAGAAGGGGATTTCCTAACGTTTACAAATGCAACCGAGCACAAAATCGAAACAGTCCCAAATAAACCTCACATATACACTAAACCGTACAGACTTCCAGAAACAAGCCGGAAAGAAATTACTCGACAAATAAATGAAATGTTGGATTCGGAGATAATAAGCCCTTCAAATAGTCCGTGGAATTCTCCCCTACTTCTAGTTCCCAAAAAGCCGGATGAGCATGGGAACAAAAAATGGCGAGTCGTTGTAGATTTCCGCCGAGTAAATGACATTACTATTGGCGACGCTTACCGATTACCTAATATTACAGACATATTAGATCAATTGGGTAAGTCTAAATATTTTACAACGCTAGACCTCGCCAGCGGATTCCACCAAATTCGTATGGACGGAAAGGATAGAGCAAAAACTGCGTTTAGCACTCCTTATGGTCATTACAAGTTTAACCGTATGCCATTTGGATTAAAAGGTGCACCCGCAACCTTCCAACGTGCCATGAATAATGTCCTTTCCGGACTCCAGGGCATCTACTGTTTCGTATACATGGACGATATTGTAGTCCATGGATACAATCTGAAAGACCATAATATCAGGCTAGCAAATGTATTTAGCCGCCTTCGGGATTTCAATTTAAAACTACAACCCGATAAGTGCCATTTCCTAAGAAAGGAAATGATGTATCTAGGGCACATCATTACTGAAAATGGAGTCAAGCCAGACCCGGCAAAAATTAAATTAGTTCAATCTTATCCCAGACCCAAGAAGGAAAAAGACATCAAAGCCTTCCTTGGTTTCGTCGGCTATTATCGCCGCTTTATTCCCAATTTTTCTAAAATCGCGAAACCTCTTACTAACCTTCTGAAAAAGGACACACCTTTCAAGTTCGATGCAATTTGCGATGAAGCATTTTGCGAATTAAGAAAATAATTAATATCAGCACCCATTTTATCCTATCCGGATTTCGACAAAGATTTTTTTGTCACCTCCGATGCCAGTGACTACGCCATCGGAGCAGTCCTTTCCCAAGTAGATGATCAAGTAGATCATCCAATCGCCTATGTGAGTCGTGTTCTCAATGGTGCAGAGACTCGTTACTCAACAATCGAAAAAGAGCTTTTGGCAATTGTTTTCGCAGTTGAGCAATTCAGGCCATACGTTTATGGTAGACAGTTTACTATCATAACTGACCATAAACCATTAGTATGGCTAATGAATCTAAAGGACCATTCCTCAAGGCTAATGAGATGGAGAATACGTCTTGAGGAATATGACTATAAAATAGTTCATAAACCTGGAAAACTCAACACAAATGCAAATGCTCTCAGTAGGGCTATCCCAGAAAATTCCGTAAAATCAACGGAACCTAACACCTATGTAAATGTGGTAACCAGGAATCAAGCCAAAGCTCAGGCGAATCTAGATACACCAAATCCAAATATTACTACTCAAAATCCAGATTTATCAGTAGTAAACAGTTCCTCAGTGATAATAACTGGGACCAATTTCCCATTACTTTTAACTAAAAACACAAATCCCAAATTTTTCATCTTGCCAATGCAGGATACAGAACTTGAAAGAGTGTTAAAATCTAAACTAAAACTTTTAGACAAACCTCCTCTACTAGAAAACAAACTGAACTTCTTTAAGAAGAAAGACTCCACAGTAATCATTTCAAAAGTCAATCTACCTTGCCGATCTCAAAGAGATAGATTAGACATTGAAAAGATTTTAACTGAGATCGGCTCATACACAGAAGCAAATCAGTTAAATCAGGTAAATATCTCCTTCCCGGTATTAGACCAACAAAATCTATCAAATATTAAAAACATTTTTACCAAGATCTTCGTTAACCATAAAATAAATATAAAACTTCATCAGGATTCCATAAAGTATTTATCTAACAGCAGTGATATTGAGCAAGTTCTGAAAGATTTCCACTCTTTACCAACGGGAGGCCATCAAGGTGTCTCCCGTACAATTAAAAGAATCAAAAAAACAATTCTATTGGCCTGGCATGTAAGACGATGTTGTAAGATATGTAAGGAAATGTAAACTTTCTCAAGTAAACAAAGTATCCAGAAATCCCAAGATTCCTATGAAAATCTCAAGCATAAGCTCAAAACCTTTTGAAAGAGTGTACCTAGACGTTGTAGGACCTCTCCCAATTTCCCATTCTGGAAATAAATACATCCTTACATTTCAAGACGACCTTTCCAAATTCTCTGAGGCTATTCCCATAGTCAACACTGAATCTAAGACATTATCGGAAGCCTTCACGACAACAATAGTTTGTCGACATGGCATTCCAGAAAGTATCCTAACAGATCAGGGATCTAACCTCATAGGTGGCATGTTCGCCGAGGTATCTAAACTGCTAAAAATCAAAAAGCTCAAAACTACTCCATATCACCCTCAAACAAATGGTGCATTGGAGAGAAGTCATAGAACTTTAGCAGAATACCTCAGATCTTATGTAGCGAAAGATCCTCAAGACTGCGATACATGGATTCCATATGCCATGATTGTCTATAATACCACACCTCACTCGAGTACAAATTATACTCCCGCGAACTACTGTACGGATTCCCAGCCGAAATCCCTAATAACTTAAAATCATCTCCGACCGTTTTCTATAATTACGATAATTATGCAAACGAGTTAAAAGCACGTCTACAGCACAGCTATAAAATTGCGAAAGACATAGCCATGGCCCATAAAGAAAAGTCCAAAATCCAATATGACAAAAACACAGTTCAAAAATTTTTCAATATTGGAGACAAAGTCTTAATAAAAAGCAGAGTAAGAGATAACAAATTCTCACCACTCTGGACAGGTCCATATGTGATTATAGAAATCAATTCTCCTGAGAACTCCACGGTGAAAATAAATAATAAAAATAAAAGAGTCCATAACAATGACTTAAAACTTTTCGCGGATTAATACAAAATTTCTTCTACTACAAAAGCACCGCAAATGAATAAACAATATCATCTTCCAGGTCCTCACAATGATGCAAACGGCATTTTTCCTAATCTGCATCCCATTCATCTCAGGCTCGGGGATAAAAATAAATCAAATAAATGCCAGCGCAGGCATTTATTTCGAAGAAATTTGCAGAGCCAATTTCTACACCAACGAGTGGAAGATCGTTACCTACTACGATCTAGAAAACTTCAAGTCAGAATTTAGGAACATCAAATTCATCACTGAGCAAATTACGGCTATCTGCAAGAGATTGGATGGAAATTCAGCAATGGCACACACTTGTAACGGTACGTTGCTACAGATAAACCTTATCATAGCAAATATAAAATATAAAAATATGCTCCTAATAACTCAAAGCAGAAAACAAAGAGCACTTTTAAATGTAATAGGATCAATTTCCAAAGCTCTTTTCGGCACATTAGATGAAGATGATGCCAAGTTGTATGATGAACAAATTCACAACCTCACTTTAAACCAAGACTCCTTCCTTTCCCTTATGAAAAGCCAAACCGCGATAATAGAAGCAACAGCTCAAATTTTTAATAAAACCAAGGCCGCAATTGAAAAGGAATTCCTGACTATGCATAAGAAGCTAGTTTCAATACAAATATCTACTTCATTAATGGAAAATAGAACACTGGATAATAAAATATCCATCGAAATAGAATCATTAATCTCCCTTGTTTCACTAATGGCATTCAGATATCAAAATACACAGTCAGAATTAATAGATCTTTTAATTGATTCCAAACATGGAAAATTTCACCCTACACTAATATCACCTAATAAGATTGAAAAAATTTTATCAAAAATTAGGCAGGAGCTGCCGAGTTCAATAATGCTTCCCATAAATTCCAGAGACAATATATTTTCACAAATCTACAAATTAAGCACAATAACTGCAAATGTTTTCAACAACAAAATAATTATAGAACTTCGAATCCCACTTCCCTTTAAAGAATCCTACCAAATTTTCAAAGCAATGCCATTACCGACAATCCTAAAAGGTTCATTCATATATATTGAACCATTAAAGGAATATATATTAATTGATTACAATCGTGATCACTACATCGAATTAACATTACAGGAAATCCACAATTGCGCAACGTTGGACCATACTCACTTTTATTGTAAAATTTCATCACGCATCCTTAATACAAACAATAGAGTAAATCAATGTGAAATCAACTTAATAAAAAAGGAACCTATTACATCAAAATGTAAAATTTTGACGTTAAAACAGAACTACTATATGAGACAATTATCGCAGCAAAATGCATGGTTTTCTCCCTCAAAAAACCTTTCCATATAGATATCGTTTGTGAAGATTCAATTAGTTCAGAAACCCTGCAGGGAACACGAACAATATTTATCTACCCAGGTTGCTATGTCCGCAGCAAAGAATTTATCTTGCACGGACATTACGTAAAAATATCAAAATTTAATTCCCATTTCATCTCAACAGCAAACATTTCCAACATAATCGAAAATATGACGCATCCCTCTTTGGAAACGTACAGAAGAACAAATCCTTTAAATATCACAAACAACATGGACGTTGATGAAATTTTAAAATCCATTCATCTGCAAGAAGAACGGGAAGCAAATCCACTAAACCCAATTAACAAGCATCATATCCATCACTATGCGCTATCATATTTGACATTAGCATTAGTGATGACTATCATATTTATCTACATTTACACGAAATACAAATCGAAAACCCGCAAAGGTACAAATATACCCACGGAACATATACTTGAAGATGTTCCTGCGGCGGCACCAAGAAGACCCAATTTCAATATAACCCCTGCTCCCAACAGAAGAACTGCAGATAATTCCACCAAATAGTTCTAATATATTTAAATATATGTACTGCGTATTAGCATATATCCCGTGGACTCATGCTTCCAATCAAACAGCACAAGATACCGAAACTATAACCAGCAAAGACTAACACAATAACCATTTCCATCCCCTAAGTTCTTAACACTTTCCCCACCAAAAGATCAAACAAGAAAAAAAAATGAAATTTAAAGGAACAACACAAAGTTTTTCTTTTCTCTCTCTCTAAGAAACATATTTCTTTTTGTCAATGTTCTTTCATTCCCACTAGAAAACAGTCTATATGATAAATAAAAATCAACATAAATGTTAAAATAAATAAGTATTATGCCAAGAAAATTCGAAAAGCCAAAGCTGTAATTAGAAGAGAATGTTAATCCATATAAGAAACAAAACCTATTATATACATAACGGCTACCATAAATAAAAATATAATTAACAAGAGACAAATAAACAACTATTAATTAACGACAACTTTGAAAGTTGCAATACTACATTTATAATGTTACTTAACTAGGGTTAATATAGAGTAATTAGTAGCAACATCTATTTTATATACGAATTTTTTTCTCCCTCTCCGCTATTTCCTCCCTTATCCAACAGCATCATTAAAATAAAGCTCATAAAGTTATAACACTTGGGTGAAATTCTCCAGAACAAACACACCAATTACAACGAACAAATATAAAAAAAAAACAATGACCTCTTAAAAGTGAAAACGAAAGCGAAAAACATAAGCAAGCGACACAACATACATATCGAAGGGAACCAAAAAAAAACCATATAAAATATATATATATAACAATAAGTAACAACACGTCATCCTCAGAATTAAATCATTTATTATACAAAACCAATGAAAAAAAAAACAAAACTTATAATAATAATAATTATAAAAAAATGGAATAATAAAGGGTTTTTTTTAAATCCGAATGATCAATTGTCCGTATCCCAGTCTTCCTCGCTTGACACCGAGTATTCATAAATGGACCCCCACGGATGAACAGGAACGGTGGGAAAGGATTCCCCGATGAGCACGGCGTACCCACCTAAAGAAAAAATAGAAAAAAATAAATAAAATTGTACAAATAAAATACCCGTAAAACAATCCCAAAAAGCGACCACTTACCGAGGAAGGAGACTCCCATCCCATAGTCGGGAGACAGCACGAAATCCAGCTGGTGGTACACGTCAGGGAGCGGTGGACCACCCCAAAGGGGTAAACTTTGTCGCCCACCAGCATGCCAAACCACCCTCAACGGCCCCATCCATCCGGGGAAAACATGTAGAACATATATACCGGTAACCCGGATTGAAAAATAATTTGGGGCGCGGTACACGCCTCGACCAACTTCTTGAAGAAAAATCATTTTTGACGTGAGGTCCACAAAAGGCAAGAAGACCTCGACAGCCAAAAACAATTGTAAGCAAACAAAAATAATCCCACAATCATCGTCGCAATCAATGAAACCGCTTACGCTAACACAAATAAAAAAAAGACATGCCGGACTATGCCAAAGTAACTATAACACCACGACGCCATCCATATTAAGACCAAATCAAAAAAAAAATATAAAGGGCTATAGAAAACCTCATGCAAATGCTTATCAGCTAGCTGCTTAATAACGACGCTACCAAAACAACTTCAGAAATTGTACGACTACCTCTCCCATTTCCTTCTCCTCCATATACCTTTTTTTTATTATTTTTTTTAACAGTAACTGAATATGAAAATGTATATAAAATAAATAGATAGCTACAAAAAAAAAAAAAAAACAAATATGCAACCTAGATATATGTATATATATATAAAATAAATAAAAGGAAAACATCAAATTACTTAGAATAATTAAGTATAAAATAAATTAAAAAAAAAAGGGGCTTTGCTAAAATTAACCATTAATATTACTATATCACAATAAATAAAGCAAAAATAGATACCTAGAACTACATTGTACATATTATAGATATATTTGGTAACTTCATTAATTAATGATCCAAACCATGTCAACAGAATATTTTGATTAATGTATCATAGATTCATGGTTAACTAAAAACATTACCTTATTTTAGAATTTGAATAGGTAATTTTTTTTTTTTATTATTAGAAAGAAAGTTTTCCTCTTAAAAAGAATAAAACTTTCTTTTCCCCAGGGGGGAGGGATGTTGTGACCCAGGTGCCCATTGACCCGAACCACACACCCGTAAAACCAATACACCAATACATTGCCCTATGCAATATATTGGCGTATATCAGAAATGACCCTGAAAATAAAAATATTTTAATTCTATTTCAATTTTAAACGCATTTAAAAATGCATTTTCATACTGAAACAAAATGCAATTTAGCATAAATTGCATTTTGTTGTCAGTCATATATTCAGTTCGCACGGCATGATACTTACCTACATGCCGTACAAGGTACATACATATCTTACCTGAACTCCGTCAAATTTCTTGCATGTATATACATGAATTCCGTCGGTCTACTTAAAATATCATTTTTACAAGACACAGTGCATATCAGATTTCATGCATATGCACTGCGTCTAAACTTTTTGTACTTTCCCACGTACGATTCTTCACGTCTTGGGAAAGTAATAAAAATAATAAAAAAGCTTTTTTTGAAGCTATGCTCGGTACCTGAGTGCAATATCGCCGATCCTCTGGGAGTTCGCTTTTAATATTCGTTGGGCAGAGCCAAATAGAAATAAATCTTGTGCGAATAGAAAAATTCCTATGTGTACTTGCTATAATTGAAAGATTACTAAAATTTTGTGAAATACATAAAGTAGAAATAAATATTGTGCAAATAGATGAAACCCTATGTGTACTTGCTTTAATTGAAAGATTACGAAAATTTTGTGAAATACCTCTACCTGAATAAATATTGAAAACTACTAAAACTGTGTGCTCTCTATTACGAGCACGGCACGCAGTATACATCAGCAGCTTTAACAACTGCAAAAGATTAGCAGATGCCTTAAACAAACACTCAGAATCATCGCCTCACTCGGAATCCAGCCAAATGTATGTGCGCTATCGTCAATCTCTTACATTTGGAGATATTCATTAAAACTTACGAGAAGGAACGAGAAAATAAATTTTTCAAAACATAGAATACTTGGCTAAACTTATTGATATAATACTGACACTTGTTCGCCAGGGCTTACCTTTGAAAAGGCACCGAGAAGACTAATCTTCATAAAAATGAGGTTATTTCTTGAAAATTTGTAGTGACGCCGAATTTAAACTTCGCGCCAGAGTTCAATATTTAGAACTCCGCGCAGTTTGTAATTCGCCACCTACAAGTCACCACAAACCGGCGAACGGCACTCGCCAAAAAAACGAAAGAGACAAAAACGTAGTTCTATATAGTTCGATAAAAGTGTACGCACACACGAAAGATAGAAATTCTTCGGAAATAGCAGAAATTGCAAGAAAAAATTCGCAATCTAAATCCTGCAATAAACGGGCATAATAAAAGTTTGTGCATTAACGTGACCAACGACCACGCCAGAAGCACGTGATCCGGCAATCAAAACCACGGCATATTATTTGCAGACGCCATTTTCTTCACAAGTCCAAGCCTACTTGCCGACGTCATCAATAAATTTACTTCTGACGCCATCACCACCACCGTGCTCAATTGGCATACATAATAGTACTACCCACACAAAGCAGCATAATAGCAACAAATATCGATATCAAATATCGATAGCTAAAATAATCATCTAGAATAATTATCGACAACGCAGTCTCACCCACACTTCATCTGTCAGTGCAATTCATGCAATTGCAATGGCACTAACTAATTTCAACATTAGAAGCGCATAGAAATGGTAGGAAGGACGTTATAATTGTCAAGCAGTAAGGAATCATTAGAAAGAAAACAAGGAAATAAGCAACTACTACCGATTTGGATAATTGAAAAGGTTTAGCGCAGCAACACTAGCAACTTGTTCCAGCCAGCAGCTTACATAAATTATTTAAGTGTTTACTTTTTATATAATTCGTAGAGTATAGTAACGAATTGATATTTTTTTTTCTTCTTCAAATTGAGATTTAATTTTGCAAGTATAAAAACACAAGTAACTAAATAATTTTTTTTAGGAAATTAACCAAGTAAAAAATAATAGAAGTACATACATTACATTAAAAGCACAACCTCAAGATCGAGTGACCAACCAGCAAATGACTATAGTAGAAATCTATGTTGCAATAAAGTTAACAACGGCAAGTAAATTAGAACACAATCACAATTACATTTGAATTAAAATTTTTAATATTAAGAAACTCAAAATAAACCAATAACGTCATTTAACCTAAGAGAAAATTATTAGAAGTAAAACAACAATATTATTTTAAATTAAGTACAAAATTGGTGAGTGCATTTCGCAAGTGTGTGTAATAACTAGATACCTCTTCTTTATTACTATACTATTTTTGAATTTAACACAATCACAGAGAGGTGCGACATGACAACACCAAACAATAGCAATACGCTAGCAAACAAAAAAGAGGATGAGACGAGACTGCATTACACCGATCCGATAGCGCGCGTAAAGATACCGACATTCTGTCACAATAGTCCGCCGACATAGTTCACGTTAGTAGAATCAACGTTCGCGATTAATACGATTAAAAGTGACGAGCTCTGGTACCACCACGTCCTAACCGCGACAACCAGAAGACATATTAATGTCCATTACAGACATAATCAACGAACCGCCATCAGAAAAGAAATAATACCATACCATTAAAGACAATGTGATTAAACGACATGCAGAGAGTGAGAGCAAACGTCTTACTAAGCTCTTAGATGGTGTTGCGATGGGTGATCATACGCCATCCCAATACTATAGACATTTAGAGTCAATGCACTGATGCCGTTACCAAGAGATTGAATGAAGTCGAGAAAAAATTGAACAGTTTAATGTTAGCTTCAGCGAACCAAAATCGTTCAAGATCAGTCGAAAGAAACAATTTCGCGCACGTAAAGAGGAATTATTCTTCGCCGCGAAATGAAGTTTAATCGCGTCGTAGCGACAGACAGTGTATTTTTCATCACCGTTTTGGTGAACGCGGGAGAAAGTGCGTAAAACCTTGTAATTTCGAGAAAACTAAAAATTAAAAAAAAAATAGTTTCTACTGCTAGTGATGCGGCACTAGCAGTAACAATAGTACTAAATCATGCCGCCTCTTCATTAAATGCAGGAAAACGAAGTTACAATTTCTCATAGACACAGGAGCGGATGTATCTTTCGTACCTGTCAGTCATTTCCCGCGAGATAAAAAAGATAGTAATTATTGCCTCTCAGCAGCAAACGGGTCAATTATACGCAGCTTTTTGTTACAGCTTTTAAAAATTGACCTCGGACTTCGCAGAGATTTTACCCATGCATTCGTAGTAGCGTCAGTTAACCGACCCATTATAGGAGCAGATTTTTTTAGCAAAATTTAACCTATTAGTCGACGTTAAAGAAAAGCGCTTGCTGGATAGCACTACATCGACTCCAAAACTATACCAGATTTGTAACGGGTTTGGAAACGTAGTTAAACAGATTACAATTTGCTAATCAAACACAATGTTCTGCATTACATCAGTACTAAAGGTCAACTGCCATTCTCAAAGCCACGTCGGCTGGATAAAGGCAAATTTGATTTAGCGAAAAATGAGTTCGAGTATATGGTCAACCTTGGTATATGTCGGCCATCCTCATCACCTGTAGCGTCGCTCTTACACCTGGTTAAGAAAAGAGTCGACAATTACATGTTAACGGTTGTATTTTTTTTCAAATATTGACTTAGTTAGGCTATTTCATCACATTCCAGTTGCGACAGAGGACACATATAAGACGGTGATCACTACACCTTTCGGGTTATTCGAGTTTCCACGAATGCCGTTCGGTCTACGGAACGCGGCGCAAACCGTTCAAAGGTTTATCAACGTAGTATTGAAAGAATTGGATTTTGCGTACGCATATATCGACGAGATCCTGGTTGCGAGTGCAACCAAAGAGGAACACATAGGGCATTTAAAATTATTGTTCCAACGTCTCAGCGACTATGACGTTAAAGTCAACGTTTCAAAATGTGTATTTGGAGCGGGAAGCTTAGCATTTCTAGCACACACAATCAATGAGGATGGCATCAAGCCCTTCAAAGACCGGTTAGATGCGATAACATCCCTCAAGCCACCTACTTCAATCAAACAGACCCAGCAATTTCTTGGGATGATTAATTTGTATAATAGACTTATTCCACGCCTAGCAGAAATGCTGGCGCCTATCTAGTCGCACTTAGCAAATATGACCAAACAAAAGACAACGAAAAAATTTTGCTGGCCAAGAGATTGCGACATCGGCTTTCAGAGAGTCAAACAAGCTATAGCTTCGGCAACTCTGCTTAAACATCCAATTGGCAGTGGGTGCAGTGTTACAACAATTTAATGTAATAAAGCGCTGCTGGACACCGCTAGCCTTTTTCTCAAGAAAACTATCGCCCACCGAAGCCAGATATTCCACATTTGATCGCGAATTATTGGCAATTTACCTCGCAATCAAGCACTTTCGACATTGTGTTGAAGGACGTGACATAGTAATCTTTCCCAACCACAAGCCTTTAACATCGGCATTAGAGTCCAAAACAGAATGTAGTCCACGGTAAACACGCCATGTCGAATACGTATCTCAGTTTACCAGCGACGTCCGCCATCTTTCGGGGAAAGGTAACATCGTTGCTGACTACTTGTCCCGTCCAAGCAATGATGAAAGCTCAAGCGTACAGTTCACAGGTATAGATATTAAACTCCTATCGCAACTGCAAGAAAATGACGAAGAGTTAAAATTATTGCTAAAAACCACTAACAGAGATAAACCGAAATTTTGTCGCGTATGGGCATCAAATACAGACATCGAAATCTGGTGTGAAATGTCTAATAAAAGGTACCGTCCTTATATTCCCAAGGACATGAGAAAGATAGTATTCGATAAACTTCATGATTTATCTCACCCTGGCACAGGTGCCAGTAGAAAGCTATGTGCATCGAAGTACTTTTGGCCTGGTATAAACGTTGAGAGCGGTTTCTGGGCAAAAAATTGCATACATTGTCAGAAATCGAAAGTGCATAGGCACGCCAAAGCTCCAATTGAGAAGTTTAAAGCTCCAGCCGGTAGATTCGACCACATCCACATGGATTTAGTGGGACCGCTACCACCATCCAATGAATATGTGTACATACTTACCGTCATCGACCGTTTCACCAGATGGCCAGAGGCTTATCCCCTAACAGCAAGCACAGCTTCAAATGTCGCAAGAACAGCCGTGCGAGAATACATTTCTAGATTTGGATGCCCTTTACAGATAACCGCGGACCAAGGCGTCCAATTCGAGTCTAGGCTATTAACCGAACTAGCTCGCCTTTTAGGAGCGCAGAGAATTCGAACAACGAGCTACCATCAGCAAGGCAATGGAATGGTGGAAAGAGTTCACCGGCAATTAAAAGATTCCTTACGAGCTCGAGGAAATACCAGCGATTGATGTGAAGAAATTCCTTAGTACTCCTAGGAAAGAAGACCTGAAAGTTTCCCCAGCAGACCTAGTATATGGCCAGGCATTGAGGGTTCCAGGAGAATTTTTCATACATACCCCAAGTACAGCCAACGACGATCCATCCTCCTTAGTCCACAAACTACGTAAGCATATGCGGAATGTCAGATTCAAAAGCCCACGTACACCGCACGACAACAACTCTTACATCCCAAGCGATTCACACACATGCAAGTACGCGTTTATTCGTGTAGATAAAGTTAAAATAGGACTACAATCACCGTACGAAGGTCCCTATAAGATCATACGCCGCTTTCGGAAGCAATATCTCCTAGATGTAAACGGTACAAACCGAACAGTTTCGATCGATCGACTTAAACCAGCACACATAATTACCGAGGTTACAAAACAAGCCAAACATGACGTGTCCATACTGTGAAGAAAACGCGATTATTTCTTAACACAATTAATATCATATTAAATCTACATTTAACAGTTTCTCGGAGGGGGGTAATATAATGACGCCGAATTTAAACGTCGCGCCAAAGTTCAATATTTTGAGCTCCGCGCAGTTTGTAATTCACCACCTACAAGTTACCACAAACCGGCGAACGGCACTCACCAAAAACCAAAGAGACAAAAACGTAGTTCTAATGTTCTTCCTCATTCCTTGTTGGTCACGCGTGGAGGTATTATCGACATTGACATTTAGAGCAAATAATTTCGATAAGTTGTAAAATTTGTATTAACGAACAGTGTTTAAATAGAATAAATATCGAGTTAAGCTAATTCGGAGTGCGTTTATTCTTATACGTTTCAGAGACGCAGTACCGTTGCCCATAAATTCTTTAATTTTCTTGTAAATATGATGACAAATTTCTTAAATTCATCAGTAATTATAAAATTTTTTTAAAAATTGACACAGCCTTGGAAGCTGAAGCGATGGTCATGAAAAACATGCTTAAATCAAAAAATTATGAGATGAATGCTGAAAATTTGAGAAAAAATATTAAAGAATAGTAAACATTTTTAAGGTGGCAATATTACTCCCAGTGAGCTCCGTCGACTGTGAGAGAAGTTTTTCTGCTATGAGGCAGATAAAAACGTGGGGTAGAAGCACAATGCTTCAAGAACGATTCTCTCACATGTCACTGCTCAACATAGAGGATGTGATTGTTAAAAAAAATTACAGCTGAAAAAGTAGCCGATTTGCAGAGCAAGATAGAAAACTAAAGCTTATTCAATTGATTTTTGGTGATTTCTGTTGACAACACTATAACACCATCAAGTAAGTTTAATTTAAATTAACACGAAAACTAATAAATTAAAAGTTGGAATCCCTTCCAGCAGCATGATTATAACGATATTAATTTAGAAGTGATGGATGTTGACGAATTCAAATTAAACGGTAATGCACCGAGAGACATTTTTACTGAGAATAAGTTCTGTACCATGTGCATCAAGGAAAGTTAAGTGCGACTTTTAGCTTAGCAGACATTTCTTGCACGTACAAAAACAAATTGTTTCGTCTTATTCAAACTGAATATAGAAAATTTAGAATTAATTATAGTAAATATATTTTCTAAATTATCTCCGATTATGATAATAGCAGTAAATTCTCTTACAGAAAATGAGAAAATGTTTTCGTAGGGACATATGTATTATGTTGACTTCTTGTAAAATGTTCTTCTTTGCAGCAAGTCGGTTTCGTTGTATAAGCAATAATTTTCTTATAATAAGAAGAATTTTTCTCAATACCAGAAGTTTTTCTACGTATATATATTAATTAAATTTGGCATCTATTAGATCTTCAGTTTTATTACCGTTAAAAGGAGTTTTCTTCTTTCTGTGAAAGTTTTCTCAGTCCAGTAGAAATTGTAATGCTAGTAGATTTAAAAATAAAGTCACATGTATTTTTATTCGATCTAAATGAATACCAGTCAAATGTATAAACGATATTTATTAAAGAATCAACCCTTGCTCGAAATCAAACAACGGTAATCAATAAAATAGTTTGCTTGATGTAAGGTAACACTGATTAACGTTTTAGAAACTTTTACACATTTTTGAAAAACAATACTTGATTGAAGAATATACTTTTTCAATGTTTGTGTCAAGCTGGCCCCCACTAGGCCCACCCCGCAACATGTGAATAAACCTTACCCATATCAGTCGCACATGTAAATAGCGCTTGTGAAATGAATTTATTCTTATACTCTGAACTTTTGCCAAATACATGCACAAGGAAGATTTTAACTACAGAGAGCACAATTTTTTTGCAATTGGCCCAAACAAATTCTTGGGTATATATTGCTCCATTTGAACAAAGGATTCTTGTGAACTGTACGGATATAAGTACAAGTAGCATGATAATGAATGTAAGTAAATTAACAATAACAACAAATTGTAAAGTACATACCAGTTCTATTATATTAAGCCCAAAAAATGAATACAGTAGCAATACAACATTGAATTATTTTTCAAATGTAGAGCTTAGACGAAAAGAACTATGATATCCCAAATTACCAATCAAATAATAAGGAAAAAATTAATGTTAAAACAGAATCATTTTCAATTTCTGATCGAATAAAAAATTTAGATTTAGAAGATTAGTAGAAACGTTAAGAACATTAAGGAAGAAAACACAAAATTTACTTTAATAAAACAGCAAAAGACTCATTTTTATGCACTATATAGTATTACAGTACTACTTATGTTTATTATATCCTCCTGTATTTTATTCAAAATTGTAAAAAAATATTGTAAAAAACCAAATGCGGGGCAAACGGACGTATCGTTTTCTTTGAATTTAGAAAATAACAAAAACACTGAGGTGCATGACGCATCTCCTCCCCTTAATAAAGCTACCGAAGAAAATGAAATTTGCACCAACCCTAATAAGGAGGGGCAAATGTTGTGAAGCTACCTAAATTCCTACTAAATGCCACCCAAGTGTAATCCTATACTCCATTTCCTTTCCCACATTATTTCCGACCACCTAAAAATCCTAACATAGCAACTTTAACGATCCAATATCAAATATTCATTCACTTTATTCTTTCTTATCATAACAATTTGCATACCTTGCACTTTTATATCTTGAGACCGAGGCACAAGCGCTAAGAAAATAGCCTCAAAGCTTCAGTCTTCTGTTTTTCCTCGAAATACATGTCCGCGAGCTCCGGTAGTACCTTTTTGATTTTTATAAATAAATACATTTTAAATCTAAGTACAGTTTTCTCTCAATTTACTGCAAAACCCAACAGTACTACCGTTTTTATCTAACTAATGTGGGTTGAAGGTAGCGTCAAATTTTGTATTTATCGTCGTGGTACTTAGTCTTAGGGTACTGTTCTTTTCCCCTTTTTATGTGCTGATCTGTCTTTTTGGGGTTTTCAGTTTGAAAAAATCAAGCTCATTTTGGTCATTCACAATGTTACTTTTAGAGACGGTACGTCGTGCTCCGCTTAGAACGCCTCCTCGGTTAATTGCCCCAGTTCGGAAGATTTTGGTCCTGTCAGTCGTTCCCGATTGGCAGGGGCCTATTCGTTTGCTGGTGCATCAGAGGGGTCGGCACACAATAACATATCAGTCAAATTGCAATGCGCTAAATCCAAGGTCGCACCATTAAAGTCAAGAACTCTCTTAAATTGTTTTCCTTATTTCCCTTAACACCAAACAATTAATCATTAATTTAGGTAACCTCTAATGCCCATTTTATCTCTCTTTATCTTATCTTTTACTTTCACAGGCCAACCGATTCCGAAACGTTTCGGATTTTTAGGGGAGCTCCAAGAACAGCTATCAAAGCCAACGGTAACTAAACCAGAGGCAGATGTAATCAGTGACCACAAAACGGAAATAAAATTTCCTAGCATTGAAATTCCGAAATTTGATGGTGATTACGCTAAGTGGAGGTGTTCCATCCCGGAACAAAAATCTAAAAATAAAATAATAAAACTAACACTCACATTACACAAAAAAGGTCAAAATCCAGCGAAGAAATTGATATTGATCCCACGAAGTAACCTCAAGCTGAATCTAAAAAGAAAACCAAAAGTATTTATAGAAAATAATAAACAAATTGAAGTCTCAGATCATTCACGATCTGAGACTTCTAATAAAACGAAAATTTACACTGCACTATAATAGTCCCACGATGTCTCACATAATCCTAAGGGACCAAAAATCTGAAAAAGGCACAAAATTATTAATAAATTTATAAACAAATATTCAAAACATAAACACTTACCACCAACCAAAACAGCTGCCATGAAACACTTTGACAGATTCACAATGGCAGCCACAGAGCAAAGAAAATTATTCTCATTAGACCATGATGACGTTACATTGGGACCAAATGTATGAAATTTCACAAAATGACGCGGGCATTATTGGCAACGGCACCGGCAGACACAATTCCTATTGTGTTTCTACCTATAAATAGCGAGCTACAGGAAGTAGAGAATTACTTGCGATTTGACCAAGCTACGAGACGGATCGGTAGTTCTGATACCATATTGAGTCTTGCTTAACAACAAAATCAAGGGAAGTATTTAAATCCGTATACTAACCCACTTTCTAGAAAAATTAATAATTTTCTTAAAAATCCAATACTGGGAGTTTTGAACCCAGCAACGATACGTCTGAGCAGTTCTGTGATGCTCATTCTGTCAACCCCACTCTGTATTTGATTCATAATCACCCCCCTTTTCTATTTTTACAGACTAAGGAGTAAAAACGCCGGTGGAAACGTGGAACCAAGCAAGTTTAAGATAAAACTGAATTCCTAGAATCGTAAGTGTATATATATAGTATACATTAAAAACGTGAATTTATTAGATATAGTTAAAAGCAATAGGAAACTGTGTAATGCTAACCTTTTTACACCCCAGATGAAATCTGTAGGGTATACTAAGTTTGTCATTCCGTTTGTAACACCTCGAAATAATGATGGTAGAGCAAAATGGATTGGACGCATAATATTAAAAGTTGTTATTTTGATTTTTGCATGTCCGTCCGTCCGTCCGTCTGTGCGCACGATAACTCGAGAACGCGTATACTTAGAAAGCTGAAATTTTTTACACGGACTGTTACGTCACATTCAAGATTAATCACATTTTATATTTGTTAAATGAATTTCAACTTGTAGTTCTATTGTGAAATATTGCATTTCAATTTCATCATTTGTATTTGTATCTTATCCGGTTATAATGTACTCTAGTTTTTATTGAGACAACTATAATAGTTTACATATCTGGCAACTCGTAAAGCTTATAAGTTTAGAGAATAATCGAGATCATGTGAATAGACAGTTGGTCACAGACATTCGAGGAAGCAAGAAGTAATAAACGCAAATAGTCGAGAACACGCGTGTTTTTTAATTAACTTACTCGTAAGTACATTGTAAGAATAAATTACAAAAGGCTGTAAGTTTCTGGCGCCCGAGTAGGGAATCCGCATAATTTGATACAATTGCGCATCAGCAACTTTGTCGCCGCTTCAGTCATCAAATTATCATCGTTGAACAGCATTCATAGCTATAGGGAGTTCCACCATTTACCGTGAACACATTTATCAATAATTTTTGTTCTCGTTTCGTTATTTCACATTTTTGTTTTCGTATAAGTAGACTATAACTATCAGTAGTACTAACCATTGATAGTACTACAAACTTATTATGGCGGAAAGTTTGAAGACTGCGCGTGCATCAGCAAAAGACTGCATCACGCGAATCAAACACTTCATCGGAAAGAACCAAGAAACGTTATCGTTACCTGAACTCGAATGTAGGCTCGGCATTTTAGAAAGCTATTTCAAGCAAATTCTCTCATATGAGGATTCAATTGAAAAGCTTGCAGCGGAAGATTACACAAATGAAAGCGCTCGCATTGAAGTTGAAGATCTCTACGCCAGTACAAAATCAAAACTTCTGTCCCTCAGTGTCGGTGACCTTTCACAATTATCATTCGCTGTACCCTCAAACGCACAATCTAACCTCCCAAAAGTAAAACTGCCTAGCTTTGCGAGGAGTATACAGAGTACACTAGTTTAATTTCTACGTTCAATGTTCTTGTCAATAATAATTCAAGGCTAAATTCAATTGAGAAATTCCGTCATCTGCAATCTTGTCTAATCGACCACGCAAAAAATGCCATTTGCGATCTTGAGATTACCGCCGAAAATTACAAAAAGGCTCTTAATTGTTTAAACTCCCGCTCCAATATAAAGGCTTTGATCTTTGAAGCTCACATTGCAAAAATTTTCGAACTGCGCAAAGTTGCAAAGGGCTCAGCCCCTCACTTGAGCAACCTGATTGATGAAATGAATACGAACATCGATGCACTTAAATCCATTGGTTCGGAAGCAGATATTCTTGATGCAATTTTAATTTATTTAGCATCTGATTGATTAGACAATGAAACCTTTCACAAATGGGAAGAGAATCGTAGTTTAGAAAATCTTCCTAAATGGAATGACTTTGTAAAGGTGTTGAATAGAAGGTGTCAATTTCTTGAAGTTCGCTCACAAAGGTCATGTCATGAATCAATATCGAAGCTAGATCAAAAAAATAATTCTAGTCGAAAGCAACATAATGGCCCAACAGCCTTAATTACAACCACTCTACCAAATATGAAATGCGTTTTCTGCAACAAGCCTGGCCATGGAATTTCTACGTGCCCGGACTTTTTAACACTGCCAGAGAGTGAACGTTTTAATGCAGTCAAAACGAATTCCTTATGCATAAATTGTCTGTCGAGAAGGATTCGTTGAAACAATGTCATTCATCTAAATGTAGGGTTTGCTCGAAACTACACAACACGCTATTACATCGGTTTACCAATTCGTCGAAAGCATAGTCACACAAAGCTGTGAAAACTCCCTCACCAGGTAATACATCAGTCACAGATCGCTCGAATATTGAACTGGGAAATAGAAAAGCATTCATATCGTCGCTGCAGTCCAGTCAAAGCAACACTTCGTGTGAGAATGTTATTTTGGCAACAGCACTTATCGAAGTCCAAAATAAAGCAGGCAGTTTTCACACTGTCCGTGCTCTTCTAGACTCCGCTTCATAAATTAGTTTCATGACGGAAAGGCTATCGCTGAAAAACAGCCATTTCAATGGAAAGGTCGGGGAATAGGTGACACCTTAACCAAAGTTCAATTCACTACTAATACCACAATTAAGTCAAGAGTAAGTGGATACAAAAGAGATATACACTTTTGGATTTTACCTTGCATAACAGAAATCCAGCCCGAACAACCAATCAACATAGTCAACTGGATCATACCCTCTAATATCCAGCTAGCAGATCCATTCTTTAACTATCCACAAGAAGTGGATGTGCTCATTGGGGCAGAAGCTTTCTTCGAACTTCTCTCGGTTGGCAAAAAGCTTATAAACTCTACAGAAGTCTCAGCTAGGCTAATATCCAGAAAATATGGAGTCCCAGGAACTTATAAAACATTTTGTAATGTAGTCGAGGCAGATTCCACGGGATCTGAAGGACAACTGAAACATCTTGTTGAACAATTCTGGTCCATAGAAGATATACAGTCACCAAAAATTAATGGTTGGTCCAACGGTACAAAATGATTTGTTTGATATAATCTTTCGACTACGACCTCACAAGTATGCACTTATTGTCGACATTGTCAAAATGTATCGACAAATCAAAGTCGCTAAGCAGGATTCGCATTATCAATGCATTCTATGGAGGGAAAATTCCAATGAAGAAATGAAAACATATTGCCTTACTACATTGACGTATGGTACTTCACCTGCACCCTACATCACCACACAGTGCTTAAATTACCTCGCAGATAAATACGCAGACCGCTTTCCACGCGTATCTAAAGTAATTACAAATGATTTTTACGTCGACAATTTGTTATCTGGCGGAGATTTATTAGAAGATATCACACAACTTCGCAGGGAAAACGATCCGCAGAATTTGAGTTGAAAAATTGATACTCAAATAACAATGAGTTGCTGCGCGAGATTCCTGAACAAGATCGTGAAAAACTGCTACAAGTGAACAACCATGAAATCATCAAGACATTAGGTCTCTTATGGGAACCGAAGGAAAACTATTTCAGATTCGTCATTCCTGTACATTTGCATGCACAAAAGGTGACAAAGCGAACGGTACTTGCAGAGCTCTCGAAACTATTCGACCCTCTCTGTTTTGTCAATTCTATCATTGTCGTCAGAAAAATATTTCTTCAAGAACAGTGTAAGCTCAAGCTTGACTGGGATGAATCTTTGCCAGCATCCTTGCATCACCAATGGGTACAATTTCGCCAACAATTGCAAACTATCAATGAAATTCGAATTCTTCGCTTTGTCCTGTCACACAGCGAACTAATCAAAATAGAAATACACGGGTTTGGAGATGCTTCCAAGAAATGCTATGGGTGTTGTATCTACATTAGAATCGTAGATGCTCACAATAACATATCAGTCAAATTGTTATGCGCTAAATCCAAGGTCGCACCATTAAAGTCAAGAACTCTTCCAGAATTAGAACTTTGCGCCTCGCTTCAATTGGCTTCTTTATTGAGTCGTGTCATTGTGCCGAATCCCATTCAAAAAACATACCTATGGACCGATTCATCAATTGTATTGCATTGGCTTGCATTACCAATTCTAGCTTTTTTGCTTGTTTATAGTTCACATTTATTTACAAATATAACACCTTAATACCGAGGTTTTCTTTTGTGCATAATTTTAATTTAGTCGCTTTTCTTTCAAAAAATAGATCCGGAGGAAATATGAGAGATAAATAACATGTGAAATCCATTTTTTACCTTAGAATGCTGGCAGAGCTATTGCAGGATGCACCAAAATTTGATATTTTCCAAACCCATGCAGCATGCATCAATACATCATGCTCCTGAAGCGTTGATTAAGACTTGGGCCATATGATCCCATGATATCAAACCTTGCGTCACAGCTGCTACATGCTGCATTGATGCATTGGCCATGATTGTGGCGAAAGCTATCTGACGTAACATCACTAGATGACATTACAGAATTGTAAATATACTGGAGATGTATATGATTTGCTAAGTTTATAATATTTCTTGTATATGTATTTTCTTTATTTTTTTTAGATAGAATTTTATATAATAGGATGGCTATGGAAAGGGACTACGATGGAGTATTCAATATGATTAGTTAAGTATCTTGTGATAGGACCATGATACTTTGTGTTGCCCTTTTCTTATATTTCTTTTATGAAAAATGTTTTCATCGAGGGATATGATCTGATATGACTTAAATAATATTCAACGAGGGATTGATTATGAAGAGTTAAAAGGATGTCAGTTTGATCTAGGAAATTCATCGAGGCATCCATAACTATGTTGGTGTACTGAACAGTAATACCTTAGAACAATCAAATTATTAGAACCCACAACTAGAACAGGAAATGTGCAACCATTTCTGTACACACCCTGTGCCGTGATGATGTATGACTTTGAGAATTTAGAGGGGAGCAGAGACGTAAGGGTTGGGTACAGTAGTGGTGTTGAGTATATTTGGTTAGGTATATGTTTGCACTCATATATATGTAACATCACACTCCAGCAATACACACACATATGTAATATAACTGAATTATTGTTACAGAAAACTGAACTTCACATAAGTTAATAAATAGTCTGCATTTATGTATAACTCTGGAAGTGCGGTTGTTACTTTTTTCCTTTCCTCCCAAATCTGGCCTCAATAGGCTATGGGCCCAGGCCACGTGCAGCGATGAGACTTACGGCGTTTTCATTTGTTAAATTAAAAGTTTGTGCGAAATAGTACTCTTCCGGACACAATAATACTTAATTGATGGTGATCAAGTTTTTTTTTAATTACAAATTTGTGCGAAATAGTAATTTTCGGGACACAATAAAAATTAATTAACGCTGCGGTGATTAAGTCAGTGCTGGTAGATTTTTTTGTTAATTGCGAGGACTGAGTGTAAATAGTATGGAAAACGATCTCATTAGAGTTGAAAAACTGCAAAATGCGGAGCAGTATGCATTTTGGAAATTTCAGATCAAAATATTGCTTAATACAAGTGAATTATTTGAGGTGGTAAATGGTGAAAATGCGAAGCCGACCAAAGCTGAAAAAAAAACGCAAGACGATTTTAACCTCATTTATAATACCTACATAGAAGAAATTAGACAACAAGGTACAAAAAATTATTGCCACAACCGTTGGCACATCATAAACTGCAGTACGGCACAAGAAATGTGTGAGAAGCTGCATTCTTTTTATGAACAGAAATCAAGAAGCATGCTGCAACAGCGCTTTTATAGTTTCAGCAGAGACCCGAGTGACGATATTGCCACACATATTTCTAAATTGGAAGCAATAGTCAGACAATTAAGAGACGTAGGAGAGGAAATTTCTGAGTCTATGATAACAACGAAAATTCTAATGACTCTTCCGGACAATTTTTCTCATTTTTATAGTGCATGGGAATCAACGGCTGTCGCTCAGCAAAACCTTGAAAACTTAACTGCACGCCTTATAATCTAGGAAACTCGTATGGCTGCTAGCATACCAACACATGAATCAAATAATGCCTTTATGGCAAAGAAAAAGATAAACAAATCCAATCGCAACAACAAGAGCTTCAAGCCAGGTAAGTGCTATTACTGTTCTGAACGCGGACACTGGAAACGAAATTGTCCCTTAAAACAACGAAAGAATTCAACAAAAATCAACAGTGTCATGAATAGAAGAGGTGATGCTTTAATGTGTGATACTCGTGAAATGACAGCTGATGACTGGTTTTTAGATTCAGGGGCAAGTGACCACATGTCGTTTCGTCGCGAATGGTTAGTGAACTTCAAACGTTTTAGCAGGCCTATAAATGTTAAGATTGGGAATGGTGACACGATTTCAGCAGTGGAAGAAGGTGATATAAACATTATTGTGTATGATGAAACTAAATGGACTGAGAAACACTTAGCAAAGGTTCTTTATATGCCAGAAATTTCAATGGATCTGTTTTCTCAAGCTCGCGCATTGGACAAGGACTTAAAACTTATATCGACTAGTGATAAGCGTAAATTTGTAAAAGGCAAAGAAAAATTTACGATTGCAGTGGCAGTTCGTCAAAATCAACTTTTCAAAATGTTGTTCAAGGTTATCTCAACGGAGGAGCCTATTGTATATATATTGCATAAAAACAAACACAGGATTTACGGCTATGGCATGAACGACTAGCACAACAAAATATAAAATATGTACGTGCGTTTTTGACGGAAAGAAAAATAAATTTCACAGACATTGATAACTTCTTCTGTGAGGATTGTGTGATAGGTAAACATCATCATTTGCTATTCGAACCTAGTAAACATCAATCAACCACTGTCGGGGAGCTAGTTCATTCAGATATATGCGGTGCTATGGAAACATTATCGATCGGAAAATCGAGGTATTTTCTTTTATTCAAAGATGATTTTTCTCATTTTAGAACAGTTTATTTTTTGAAGGAAAAATCTGAAGTCTACAGTTTAACTAAGAAGTACATAAAATTTGTTGAAACGTCTACCAATGGTAAATTCAAGACCTTTCGAACAGATAATGGCAATGAGTATACCAATAAAGCTATGGAGTTACTATTGGATGAATGTAGAATCCGTCATCAGAAAACTGTACCCTATACTCCAGAACAGATTGGGTGAAAGAAAAGAGAAATGCGTACAATAGTAGAAGCTGCGGCAACAATGATACATTCCACGGGCTTAAACTTGAAGCTGTGGGCAGAAGCAGTAAGTACCGCTGTGTATCTTTTAAACATTTCAGGTACTAGTCCAGTTATAGGTAAAAGTCCCTACGAGCTCTGGTATAATAAAGTTCCTGAACTTGAAAATCTTAGAACATTTGGAACAGATTGTTACGCTCATGTACCTAAACAACGAAGACAAAAATGGGATCCAAAGGCTAAGAAAGGAATTTTCATCGGATATGCTGAAGACACCAAAGGGTATCGCATATGGTTTCCAAATACAAATAAAATTGAAATTGCTCGCGATGTTGTGTTTAATGAAACCTCAAGAAGAATAGTGCTGCAATACGTTCAGATTCTCAAAAACCAGAAGAAAAGGAGCAGAGGTTGATTGACCAAATTACAACTAGTCCAATTGAGACTATCGAAACTGAAAAAGAAATTACTCCAGCGGATAAAAATTTTGAAAACGATGACAATGTTTCAGCTATGTTTGAGGAAGATTTCCTCGGATTTTCTGTTGAAGAAGAAAGTGAAAGTAACGAAGAAAATAGACAGAGGATGTCTCTCCCTTTAAGAGATCGACTGAGAAGCAACAACAAGCAAAGAATCACGAACATTTGTAGTATTGCGGATGGACATGCATTTGTAATACAAACTGAACTACAAAGTTTTGAGGATGCAATCATGTGCAAGGATACGGCAGCATGGAAACCGTCTATGGATGAAGAAATGGATAGTTTACATAAAAACAACACCTGGGATCTTTTGTCTTGCCCAAAGGATAGGAAAATTCCTGATAATAAGTGGGTGGGTATTCGAAATTAAGGACGCAAATGAAAATGAACCTGGAAGATACAAGGCAAGGCTGGTAGTTCGAGGCTTCACGCAAGAGTATGGTGTTGATTTTCAGGAGACATTCAGTCCAGTTGCAAGATTTACATCAATAAGAGCGATTCTAGCAGTATCCGCTTTGGAAAGACTTTATATGAAACAGTTTGATGTAAAAATGGCCTTCTTAAATGGTGAACTTCAAGATGATATATTCATGAGACAACCTCAAGGTTACGACGACGAATCAGGCCGAGTATGCAAGTTAAAAAAGAGCTTGTATGAGCTGAAGCAATCATCAAGATGCAGGAACATGAAATTTGTAGATTTCGATTCCAGTTCAAAGTCAGCGATGCGGACACTTGTGTATTTGTTAGTCATCACAACAACAGGAAGATCATATTGGCAATATATGTTGACGACGGCCTAATAGCTACTACTGAAGAATCAGATATCTTGGATTTAGTGCAGTATTTTCAAAAGGAATTTGAAATTAAAGTACTCGACATTAAGTGCTTTCTCGGGCTTGAAATTAGGTGGACAAATAATGTTTTAAGAGTTAATCAGTCATCATATGCTAAAAAGATTTTAACAAGATTTGGAATGGAGGATACTAAACCAGTGGCAACACCTGCGGATGGCTTATTTCATTTTCAAGGCCATGGTTATAAAAATAAAGCTTTCCTTATCGAGAAGCAGTGGGTAGCTTGATGTACTTGGCGATAGCTACACGTCTTGACATAGCATATGCTGTGGGAGTGCTTTCTAGGTATCTTGATTGTCCAACGTCAGAGCATATAAATGAACTAAAGCGGACTTTGAGATACATCAATGGAACCCACAATTATGGTATATTTTTTCAAAGTAATGTGAGCAATTCTATAACTGGTTACAGCGATGCTGACTATGTGGGAGACATTAAAACCAGACATTCGACTAGTGGCTACGTTTTTACTATGGGAAAACGTAAAAGACTAGCAATTTTTACAATAAATAAAAACCGGTTGGATTCGTGGGCATTTCAAATTGTGTTTGACATAATTTTTTTTATGAATAACTATGTATAGCATTTTTGTATCATTTAGTTTAACCTTTTTGATTTTGTTTAATATTGAGATACAAACAAGTGGGAGTGTTGAGTATTATTGGTTAGGTATATGTTTGAACTCATATATGAAACATCACACTCCAGCAATACACACCCATATGTAATATAACTGAATTATTGTTACAGAAAACTGAACTTCATACAAGTTAATAAATAGTCTGCATTTATGTACAACTCTGGAAGTGCGGTTGTTACTTTTTTCCTTTCCTCCCAAATCTGGCCTCAATAGGTGGGCATTTACTTCATTTATATTTGAGTACATAAATCCCTTATAGACCTTATATTCCATTCCATTCCATACGAGTAACTAAACTAATTAATGAATGAAAGCGACAACTAAAATTGAAGTGACACTTACATATGTCAAGTTATGAAGTAAAGCAGTCAAAGTGTAAGAAAGTTTGTAAATTTGTAATTGTTTAGAAATCGGTAAATGCATCAAAAACAATTGCTTTAACATATTATTGTTTACTATATTTTACTACTGCTGTTCTGTAGCTCCATCGCTATCTACATTTTTCAGTTCACATGCTAAAATGGAAAAGTTCCTGATAATAAATGAAATATCGTGAGTTGCATTTCTCTACTGCGTGAAATTACGTTAGTAACACCACAAGAATGATGAAGAGAATATATCAGCTTCTAGTGAGAATTATTTCCATAAAGACAAAAAAGAACTATAAGCACAAATACAAGAATTCTTGGGAAGTTTCCCGCACATGGTTGACACAAATTAACTGTACATCTTACTGTAAGTTATATAAAAAATCATTATCAAATAATGTAACATTACTTGCGGTGTTGAAACGGTGTTGAGCTTCATAAATCCAGAATGAAACAATCAAAAATTACAAAGAATATTAAAGTGGCTTACAAAAAAATAATAATGAAAAAAGTTTATGCCTTACTAATTTACGTATTGAGCTCAAATGCGAATTATTTGTCGCAAAAAATTCTTACTCACTAAGTGTAATGGATACGACACCTACATTGATTAAATAAATTTGCGCTGAATTAGATGTTCAAAATATGAAAGGTGGGCGGAAAAAAGCAACGTTTATATTAAAAGATATGATTGCACCCTATGTAATGAATGAAATTGGTAAAGTATATAAAGAAAATAATAATCGATAAAACCACTGATAATTCGGTTTAAAAAGTTTATTTACTTCGGTGTAAAAAACTTAATTGACTTCGATCATGAAAAAATAAAAATGGTCAATAAATTTTGTAATCTTATTAGATCAAGGGAGTTAAGTGCATCAAAAAATTGAAATGCCGGTGGAAAAGCGTCTACATATATTCTCACTTTGCACATAGTAGTCTAAAAGGCAGGAAGATTTTTGTGAATTCTAAGAATAATCTCAAAATATTGACGTTGGCTTATTTCACGAGTTCTGGAACAATGGATGCCTATTTTAGATTAATTTTTCAGTTCGATGGGACCCAGATTCACATTCAACAAGCTACAATAGAGACAACTTTTCTGAATACAAATTTTGTCAAAATGTGTGACGAGTGCATATATCGAATTTTGGGATGAATCAGTCCATTTGGAGAAGAAAAACATGTTTTTCGGTATAAAATGTACTCAATATGAAAGCGAAATAAATCAAAATAATTTAAACAAAAACATTATTTATAATACGAAAAAGTTTCTAATTTTGTTTTATATTGTTTTTCATGTTCTAGGGGAAAATATGTTTAAGTATTTGCCAAATTATATGTTAACTTTAGCAAGTCTTCCGCATAGTAGTGCTGCGGCGGAAAGCGCTTTTCTGAGTTTAGTTATTTAAAAAATTAAAAAGAATTAAGTTAGATATACTCACTGCATCAGCAATCTTGTCAGCGAAGGAGCTGTAAATGAAATATTATGAACTGCTGAACTATTTCTCTAGAATTAAGCTTGTTGATTAAAAAAAAACTGTTTGTACTAAAAAAACTGTTTGTACTATTTTAACGTTACGTTTTTGTTTTTTTAACCAGGGCTGCCTGCAATTCGAGAAAAATAAAGCGTATTTACTTTTTGCACTGATATTATAACTCGAGAAAAATAAAGTGTATATTTACTTCGTTTTCCTGCAGATTTAGGTACTACCTTTTTCTGTTCAAAATACTACCTTTTTGCTTTCCTGAATTCCAATCACTGGTTGGGTAATGTTCTGCGTTCATTTTATTTATATTTTCAGTTCTTAGTTTACTATGATTGCAGTTTGCACATTTGATGGATCGATAGTATGGAAGGATGAGGGGAGTGCACAGATAGCGTAGGTCCTTTTTTTCCAGTCATACTTAAAAGAAAGAGAGAGTATGGTTGTCTTCAGCCACTCTCAATCTAGTTCTTTTGAACAGACATCTGGTGTTCCCCAGGGTACAATACCCGATCCCTTTATTTTTCTAATTTGACGATTTACCGACTGAGATTACTTTGGACATTTTGTTGTGCGCTAATGACGCTAAATATTTTAGAGTAATTAACGACATCCGTGACTGTGAGAGCTTGCAAGATGATATTAAAAAAACTTGAAATTTGGTGTAAAATAACTGTTATGGCCCAATATAAGGAAGATTCTTCCGGCAGCCAAGAGCGCATTGTAGCAAAATAATCAATAAACAATAACCTCGGAGGGTATTGTTCTGCAACTGTCGGTTACTTTGCTGATTAGCCCAACAGCTGGCTGCGATGAGCGCTTAGTGGAGCAATCGACGATTACGTGAAAAATTAACAGCGCATGGTACTTATTATGTAAAGCGATTGTTTACTACTAAGCGACTCAGATGTTGCAACCGGTAGAGCAAACGACAAGGTTGTGTGGTTTGTTTCCATATCCGCATTTTTATTGAAGTTTACTTCCGAATATCGGGCATAAAAGACTAGTTAACAGTCATCGTGCTCGCAAGTTTCGGTTCGAGACAGATTTTTATGGCCGGAGCGTACTGCAGGCAGCAAAATGCTACCCAACGGCTAGCAGCAGCAGTTAATTTCAATACAGATAGCTACATCATTAATGGAAAACAGAACATTGGATAACAAAATATCCATAGAACTTGAATCACTCATTTCACTGGTTTCCTTAATGGCATTCAAATACCAAAATACCCAGTCGGAATTAATAGATTTCTTAACAGATTCAAGGCATGGAAAATTTCATCCTACACTCATTTCCCCTAGACAAATTGAAGAACTCTTATTGAACATCAGACAAGAATTGCCAAATTCAATGATGCTTCCCATAAACTCTAAAGACAATATCTTATCACAAATTTACAAATTAAGTACAATTTCGGCAAATATTTTTAATAATAAAATAATTATCGAGCTCCGAATTCCACTTCCTTTCAAGGAACCATACCAAATATTCAAGGCTATGCTGTATATATCGTATATATCGAACCATCGAAGGAATACATATTAATAGACTACAATCGCGAACATTTTGTTGAACTAACAATACATGATATCCATAATTGCGCAACGTTGGATCATATGCATTTCTATTGCAGGATATCATCATCAATCCTTAACGCAAATACAAAAACAAACCAGTGCGAAGTAAATCTAATAAAAAAGGAACCAATTACATCAAAATGTAAAATCCTACCATTGGAACAAGACTATTATTGGACGCAATTATCGCAGCAAAACGCTTGGCTTTTCTCCTTAAAAGAATCTCTGCACATAGATATTATTTGTGAAGATTTCATTAGTTCATATACCCTGCAAGGAGCAGGAACAATGTATATTTATCCCGGTTGCAATGTACGAAGCATTGAATTCATCTTGCACGGACATAGCGTAAAAGTTTCTAAATTTAATTCTCATTTTATCCCAAGCCCAACAATCAACATTTCCAGTATAATTTCGAATATGACGTCCTCCCCAATAGGATCGCATATAAAAATACATACTTTAAATATTACAAACAACATGGATCTAGATAAACTTCTAGAATCCATTCGTTTACAAAAAGATCAAGAACTAATTCCTTTAAATCTTATAAACAATCACCATATTCACCACTATACATTGTCGTACCTGACAATTGCCTTAATTATCTTTATTCTATGCGTTTATCTATATATTAAATATAATCGAAAAACCCGAGAATCTAAAAATATACTTCCGGAACAAGAACTGGAAGATAACAGAAAAACTGCAGAGGTTTTCTCCGATTAATGTTATAATATATTTAAAAAATATATACATACATTATATATGCGTACATCCAATGGACTCATGTTTCTAATCAACATAAATCCAAAATTTTAAGTACAGGAATATAACTGCAATAATTACAGACAACGACAAACGGACACAGTAACCTTTTCTGTCCAATTTATAGCATACCCAACAACTCCCATCTCCTTCCCAACATATAGTAAACAATACAAAGGAAGAAAACGGATACATTTCTTTTAATATTAGATTCGGTACGAAAGAAAAAAAAGAAGAAATATGTAAGTATATGAGTATTAATTAACCTATTAACAAATAAATACGTAAATTATTTCATAAAAAATGAAACAAACGTAATTAATATTTAAAATATTATAAGTGAAAAATGAAAATAGAATTAAAAGTAAATAATAACGTAGTATTTAAAAAAAAAATAATACAAAATAAAAACAATCCCTTTTGTAATGAACATTTGATCTTTATAAAAATAAGTTAATATAGAAAAACAGGTGAATAGAACCGTTATAGATAAATTACAATATATACAATAGGTAAAATATGTAAATTACATTGTATTCAATAAAACCTATTAATAATAATTCAATAAATTTTTCTAAAATAATATAAATAAAATAACTCCTTCTATATCCGTAAGGAAATTACCTTTAAATTTAATAATTACTGTAATAATATATATAATATAGTTATACATTCATATTAGAATTTGTAGATTTTAGTTTTACTATATCTTAAAATTTTTTGTAATCAGTTAAAGCCAAATACATATTTTTTTTCCTTCTAAATATGTATATAAAATTTAGCAATGTTTTTAGGAAAGAAAGTTTTCTTTTATAATATAAATAAAATAACTCCTTCTATATCCGTAAGGAAATTACCTTTAAATTTAATAATTACTGTAATAATATATATAATATAGTTATACATTCATATTAGAATTTGTAGATTTTAGTTTTACTATATCTTAAAATTTTTTGTAATCAGTTAAAGCCAAATACATATTTTTTTTTCCTTCTAAATATGTATATAAAATTTAGCAATGTTTTTAGGAAAGAAAGTTTTCTTTTCCGAAAGAATAAAACTTTCTTTTCCCCAGGGGGGAGGGATGTTGTAACTCAGGTGCCCAAAGACCCGAATCACAACCATAAGGTCAATGCAACAATATATTGCCCTATGCAATATATTGATGCATTACAAGTGACCCTGAAAATGAAAAATAATTTCATTTAAAATTTCGTTTAAAATTTAAAATGCATTTAAAAATGCATTTCCATGTCATAACGAAATGCAATTGAGCATAAATTGCATTTTTTTATCAGGCAGGCATTTCATTCTCACGATATGCACTGCATACCTACATACCTACGTACACAAGTGCATATCGGATTACAGTTTTGCATAGATGCATATAGCTTGCATCAAAACTTTTGTGCATTTTCTCACGTACGATTTTTCAACGTCGTGAGAAAGCAAAAGATAATGAAAAAGCTTTTAAAGCTTTTAAATATCGCGGGTATCTGGGTGCAATTTGCCCAAACCTCGGGGAGTTTTTCTTCAAGACCCGTCGTGTAAAGTTCGAGTAAACATAAATTAAAATATTGATCAGATGGAATAACAAAAAATAATAAATTGTGTGCATTTAAATTTAAATGAAATTCTGTTTTTTCTTGACGGAAAATCCTACGAGAATCAGATGGAATAACAAAAAATAATAAATTATTTTTTTTATTATATGTACATCTATATTAACACCTTCAATCGACCGCTTCTTCACTTTAACCGGGGAGCACGAGCGGCCGACAACAACAGTGGGCCCGAGAGGAAAATGTTGTGAAAAAGAAGAAGAAAAAAGTTTTTTTTTTGTTGGGAGGAGATCGAGTGAAAACGACGAAGCTAAGAAGATTGAAGTTTGTTTTAAAATAAAAAAAAAAGTATAATCATCTGAAGACAGATGAAAAATATTCAAAGATGTGAACGCTCACATTGTATTTATTGGATCAGCCCACAACCTAATTGGAAATAAATTGATACGATAACCTCATTTGAGAAATCAAATGGGCAATCCAGTTCTAATTTGAAAACGCGCGAGAATGAAGAATCAAGAAGGAGGATAACTGAATTCCCTGTGATTAATCTTCATGGAGATACTATTCTTCGACGGCACTATTCTGCGAGCTGACATCCATACTTGTACCACCCCGGTTGAAATATCGCCAGCTCGATTCCCACGGAATCCCCTGAGGTCGGCTGGTCTCATCTGTGAAAAATTACAAGCTCACCACATGAGCACGCTACCATACCATGTCCAGGTCAAAAAGGGAGCTGGGGCCTAGATCGAAACAGCATCACAATACATAACTTCTGATGCGGTTCAGGAAAGTAGTTGCAGTTCTGTCTTAGAATTGACGTAGTACTTAAATTATCATTGAAATTATTGTAATTCTTATTTGTACGTCCTCAGGGCAATTTTAGAGCAAAATCGTGCACTCTCAACGACTCAAAGAAAAAAAAAGAAGCAAACAGAAAAAACCAAGAAAAATCCCACCCAAACTAGTTTCATAAATTCTTCCCACAGCTAGATTAAAAGACATTGCAGGACATCATGGAGGCGCCTCAACAGTGTATGCAATAATCAATATAAAAGAAAAAGGAAAATCACGTAAGTCGTTTTGTGATTTATTTTAATAAATTTTTTTAATAGATTTTTGTAATCTACTTTAATAAATAATATCCGTTCTTCGGATGAGTAAGTCGGAATAATGACAATCAATAGAGCATGAAGACTAGCTCAGTAAAATCAATTTTCGTTAAAATAAATCTAAAATGAAATCATTTTCTTAAAAGAGTAAAGCAAATCTGACATGTAGTCGCTTTCTAAAATTAGTTAAAATAATTGGACTTCGGTGGTCTAAGTGTGACTTTTGCTGGGGACTGAGACTTGTTGTGAGATGGTCATTTGGCACTTTACTAATTGACTAACCTCAAGCCTCATATCCGGTGGAGGTTACTTGCGGGCCTGAGTCTGACTGGTTTTGTTATCTGAATTTATTTGAGTAAAGTAAAGTTTCGATATTTTGATAAAGTTTTCGTTTTTTTGATTTTTGATTAAAGTAAAGTTTTTGATTGTGATTTAGTTTTTGAGATTGTGATTCTGATATTGTTTTTCTGCAGTTCGACAGGTTTGACTTTGGTCAAACCTCAAGTCGGAACAATTGTCGAGTTTTGTTTTTTAATTTTTTTTCGAATTTTTTTTTTAGTTGATCTTTCCCGCTGGCCTTCTGCTATGGAGATAGTAGGTGGCCTCACAATTTTTTTATTGTGTTCTCACGGAGGTATGTCTTTGTTGCCTAACTGGCTGGACGGAGTCGCGAATCTGTGAGATGACTTTATGGCTTTTAGCTAACTAGTTGACCAGATTCATGACTCTGCCCTGCTGGAAGGTTAGCAAACTATTGTAGTCAGGCGAAGAGGAAGGAAACAGTTGTTGGAGGATGGAAGTGATGCTGGAGACCTTCAGAAATCAGGAGTTGGCATAATGATAACTGCCTGGCTGAAGAGTCTCTAGTATCATTTTCAGTCTCTAGCATCTCCAACCCGACTCTTCCCAGATTTCTGTGAGGACTCATGCACACACTCACACTACTTATCCTTACCGCATAATTTCTGACCTAATTGGGGAGAGAATGGACCTGGAAGCCTTTGTGTTGAGAGTAAGTTCTTGGGGAGTGAGGGAGAAGTTGTACGATTTGGTTTTTTCGTTTTGGTTGACTTGAAATTTTGAGTTCTGTTGGGTTCTGTGTGCGGTGCTCTGACGGAGAGCACACAGCCCTTATGTATTTACTGAGTTCAAACCCCTTTCTTGACCAATATTACAAAACACAAGTTCAATTTTCGTTTACTAAAATCTTCAATTTTATTAATAATTAGTACACTTCAATTTTCGTTTACTAAAATCTTCATTTTATTAATAATTTATTCACATCAATTTTCGTTTCCTAAAATTTTTTTTTTTTTATTAATAATTTGTACACTTCAATTTTCGTTTCATAAAATTTTCTTTTCACTAGCGAACTTCCACTCGGCTGGTTAAAAAGACGACTCACCATGGTTTGGGCTTGCTGCCCCCAGGTACCCACGTATTCGTGAAAAGCTTCTTTTCTTTCCTCTTTTGTGGCTATAGATCGAGATACATTTTTATTTTCTACTGTTTTATTTGGTAAAAATATTGATGAAGATTGAATGTCATAACTTTTTAGTTCTATTCTATTTGGAACTATTGATATAGATTTTGTTTTAATATACCTTGGGGTTTTACTTCTTGTAAGGCATTAGATGGAGATCGAAGTTCGTTGCTTTGCGAAGCAATTGATGGAGATAGATTTGTATTAATATTTATATTGGAGAATGTTATCTCCGTATACAATAGACTTTTAGTTTGAGACCTTTTTTCTGGGTCTTCGCTTTTCAAATAAACATATGGATAATTGGAATAATATTGTTCATACGGATAAGATTCACTTAAATCGTTTATCTCTAAAGAAAGTCATGGCCAAGCAGGCCATCGTATGAGAGGATGGAGTTATTTCCCACTATTTGAAATGGGTGTTCTAGGATGGAGTTATTCTGCTCAGATTCCAGAGATAATTTCGCAAAGATGAGTCTACAGAAGGACTACAGTGGACTCTGTAAATAATGTGTTTATAATGCAGGCAGCATCTCTGTAGCAGATGCTATCTGGCTTCAATGGATGGAGTTTAATTAGGCTGATCTCTGCTCCAGTATCAATCAAAAAGGTAAGTTTTGGAGCAGAGCAGATATTGACAGGCAAAGAAAGCGTTACTGAATTTTTATTAATTTGGACGGGGATACGAATTAATTTACTTTTGTCTACTTTCCTGTCGATATTGCCTTGGGCTTTCGATGAATTAGCGCTGTCGTTTGTATATGCTAGGGGTTGCCGAAATTGACCCCCAGCCTGGATGCCGATGAAGTTCGACTATTCTTCCACTTTGGAAAAGGTGATCTTGCCGAGATACTCGCATTATTATATCTCGGCGGTGGAGTTCTAGCTTCTGGGATTACTGCCTGCTGCCAGCTCCTATTTTGTGGCTGTCTATTAGCCGTGACTGTTTGTGGATCTGTACCTATTCTTTTGAAATCGTTTCGATTTCCCTGATTGCTGTTAAGTCGTGAATTATTTGTCGCTCTTGTGCGGCATTCCTCAATAGAATGTCCCATGCGATGGCAATATCGACATGAAGGGGCTTGTGACGGAGATATAATCTTATTGGCATCCGTTGAGCGTTGTATGACTGGGCATCTTGAAGCAGCATGACCCAGCCTACCGCATTTAAAACAACGTAGATTGCTATTTCTGGTTGCAATTATTTAATTGCGATTGTAGGACGGATCTGGAAATTTTTTCTTCGAATTTTTGTTTTAAAATCGATTTTAGAGTAGGCCAATCTTCGACTTGATTGTACATGAAGATATCGTATGCCTCTGCAGATAATTTACTCCTTACTAGGCTAAGGATGGAGTGCTTTTCGTTCACCGTCGATGTCGTTTTGTATATATCATCACAACTAGATATAAATTTGTGGAGATCTTTCGGATTTTCATTGAAATTAGAAATTAATGACCTTGCATCTGATAAAGAGAAATTTGATTGATCTCTGAAGGAGACATTATGGTGATGATGTGTGAAGTTATTTGTATTATTTGTTACAATTTGGAATCGAGAGTCCAATTGTTCTTACAGCGCAATTACAGTATCTGAGAATGATGTTTCCATGTTTATGTAAACATCATTTGCGAATTCGCTGTCTTTGTCGTTTGGACCAACATTTAAGATTATTTCATTACGTGTTGCCCCAATATTTGTGCAACGAGTTTCATTTTCGTTTAGATATGCCTGGGTTGCAGTTGCAAGTGAATTATTATCTATAGACTGAATAATATGGGATAATCTTCTTCGTTTATCTTCTTGCAACCGAAACCGTACTGTATTTTCTCGATCTTGGTCTGTATTGTCCAGATTAGCTTCAGGTTCCAAATTTTGTGAATTTTTGGGAGCTGAGAAGTAAAATGGGTTTTTTTCGTTATCCGCATGGCTAGAAATGGATTTCAACCTACCAGTCAGTGTTGCTTTGATTAGGTTGTACCAGTCCTCTGTCCTATCAGAGCATGATTGTTTAAAATATTAATGAGTTTCGTCGAAATCTTCATGACTTTGAGTAATGGATTCTGTTTCTTCAAATTCAGGAGTTCTGTATATTTTGTTGGTACTATGATATTCTTTTAATATCTTTCTGATTTCGTCTGTTCTTTGGACTTGTGACAAGCAAAGCTCATCGAATGTTTTTGTTTGGCCTGTCATGTCTTTTGTTTCTAGTTCGGAGTTATTGACAACAGATTCGGTTGGTAATCGGGGTTCCCAGACCAAAATTAGCTTATTATTATTATTTCTATTTTTAACTAGTGTATATATATGTTATACTATATGTATATATTTGGTATATGTTTAGAGCAAAGGTATATAGGAATATACCTGTGGAAAATATAAATATGTATATCAAAAAAGAAAATTATTGAAGACTACTCCTCTCAATATCTCCCCCTGATCGATGTGCTCGTGAAAGCCTATCGCAGGTGATCGATGCTTTATTTTTTTCGAAGTCCTCTGACCAGCAAGCTCACGTGGTCTTGCCGCAGAGGTCGCTTCGCGGAAGAGTAGATATACAATATTCACAATAAATGAAAAGATTTACATCTACCTTGGATTGTATTCCTTTCAGTTAATAATAGGTTGATGTTACAGTTGGAAAATGGACACCAATATGAAAATCAAGATGTATGTAGTTGTCCGGTGTGTGACTAGAATTTTCTGTATCAGGTGTCGTGGCCAAGGTTTTTTGCAGTTGTTGATTGGGCTCGTGAATGTCACGTCACACGTCCTGGGTGACGATTTCTGGATGTCTTCGTTCCATATTTCGTCTTATTTGAAGCAGGGATGAAGCCTCGCTATATTCCGTCGTTGGAGCAGATTGGCTCTAAGCTTTTTAATTTCATATATATTATATATATATATATTTAATTTTTCCTCTAAGCACCCCTCTTTTGGGGTACCCGGGGTTATTTCTTTTTTTTATTATTTTGTTTCTCTTTTATTATAAGCTTTATTTATTTATTTACTTTTTTATTTATTAGCACTGATTTTGTAAATTTGTATCGCTGAGTCCAAAAATGCTGTGGTTGTGTAAAATTTTATATATATTTTTTTTTTAGAAAAGGTTTTTCTAAACCATTGATTTTTTTTTATTATTTTCTCCGGTTACCGCTGTTACCAGTTGTTGTCTGGCGAATTTTTATTAATTTTTGTTAATTGGACCTTTGTTATATATTTATTTAGCCAACTGATTTTATTGGCACTGATTTGGGTACACCGCTGCTATAAGTTGTTGTAGTGTTACAGATTTTTATTAATTTTATTTTTGAAATAATTTAATTAACTTTCTTTTATTGCACTGATTTGATTCTAATGGGTAGGAACACCGCTGCCACTAGCTGCTGGGCTCTGTGTGCGGTACTCTGATGGAGGACACACAGCCCTTATGTTCAAACCCCTTTCTTGACCAATGTTACAAAAAACCACTTCAATTTTCGTTTACTAAAATCTTCATTTTATTAATAATTTGTTCACTGCAATTTTCGATTCCTAAAATTTTCTTTTTTATTAATAATTTGTACACTTCAATTTTCGTTTCATAAAATTTTCTTTTTACTAGCGAACTTCCACTCGACTCGGTTAAAGAGACGACACCCCGAGGTTTGGGCTTGCTGCCCCCAAGTACCCACGTTTTCGTGAAAAGCTTCTTTTCTTTCCTTTTTTGCTTTCTCACGACGATCCAAGATCGTACGTGAAAGAATGCAACTTATTTTATGTGCATTATCATTTGCACAAAGAAAATGAAATATGATGTGCACTGTATGTTGGTAGGTATACCGTGCGAATGGTGTGCATGACTGATAATGAAATGCATTTTTATGCTAAATTGCATTTTGTTGCGACATGCAAATGCATTTTTAAATGCGTTTGAAATTTTTGAATGCAAATGAATAATTTAAATGAAAGTTTAAATTTAAATGATTTTTTGTTTTCAGGGTCGGACTTGCAATACATCAATATATTGTATAGTACAATATATTGATGTATTGACTATATGGTTGTGATTCGGGGCAATAGGTACCTGAGTCACAACGGTTTAGCTCATTGTTTGATTTTTATTCATTGGAGTTTGGCTCCTTGTATGTTTTTTCATAATACCTAGTATGGTAGTATTGCACTTTCAAACAGACATTTGAAGTTTTAGTCTCTCTAGATTGGGCTTATCGTTTACTCAGCTTAGCCATAACTTTTAAAATCAATTTGCATGCTTTTCCTTGTCTGATCTGCATCATCATCCTGATTAAGCTTCAACCTTCAGCTGAGGAAGATTTTGTTTACTCCTTGAAACAGTCTCGTGGGTAGCGCTGATTCTAGTTTTAATAGAGCTGCTCGTTTTGTAAATACTTCGTCATCTGTCTATATCCCCTTCAATCTCGTCTGAACTTTTTAGGGTGAAATAGAGTCACACGTTTGCTGTTCTTGGTGAAACGTTCGGAATTTCATCATGGCAACCTTGCGCACACCACCTCCAGTCGATGTTTCTATACAGAGGCCAGACCAGTGTACCATTTGTCAAGAGGGAGATTGGTCTGCCAAGAAGAAGCCTGTAGCCACCATTTGTGGGCACATATTTCATAGAGCATATCTGCGAGAATGGATAAATGCACAAGCAAACTGTCCAAACTACAGAAGTCCTCTCACTCAGCAGGACTTCGTGGCTTATACTGGTGCGATCCCGAAGAAGTATCCCACTCGGCACGGGAGTCCAGATCCTCCACAGCAACCATTACAGTTCAATGTGCCTCCACCAACACTTCCACAGCCTAGTTGTAGATCTTTATCTCCTGGGTTACATTCAACACCCATATCACAGAACAGCTCTGGAAGAAATAGTGTGTTATCTGCACCTTCGGGGCAAGGCTTTATAGACACAGACAGGATCATATCCAGTCTCCGAACCCAGCTTCAAACTGTTGCAGAGACAGAGATCTCTCAAAGTATGCACGCGCTGCGAGCTGGGATTACAGATGTCCGACAACGAGTCGCTGCTATCATTCGGCAAGCGGACGCGTCTCGTCCCACACCACCTCCTTTTGGAGAGCGAGCTCAACCACCCAGACACTCTGCAGGGACTCCTAGAGATCCGCGTCAGAGACATTCGCTCCCAGCTGGACAACCCAGACATTTTCCTCCACCTCCATTAGTTTTCCTTCCTCCGGCACCACCACCTTCAGGCCAACAAGCTCAAACCTATTCCTGGCATAGACGCTCAGGCAGTCCTATCTGGATATGGACCTATCGTATAAGGGAAATAATTCTGAACTACCCGTAGATGAGTTCGTCTTCAGAGTGGAAGCACTGACGTTTTTCTCGTTAGACGGAGACTTCTGCTTACTGATGTTCGCTCTGTTGACAGGACCAGCTAAAGACTGGTACTGGTCTTTATTAAGACATAATCCGACGCCGACGTAGGAATATGTCAGGAACGGACTAATATGTGAATGCGGTCTTCCAAACGACGACCTGAAAGTCAGAGTCCAGCTGATGTCGCGCAAACAAAAACCAGGGGAATCATTCGCGATGTGCCATCAAAATTTGGTACAGCTGCGGGACCAACTACAAAATCCCATGCTAGAGCCAGAATTTCTCGAGCTTTTGAAAGTAAACTTACTTCCTGACACACAAAATAAAATCTGCTTGCAACCTTCTCACACCGTGGGTTAATTGCGAATGTTGGTGACAAAGATTTAAGCTACGCAGCTGCGGATTGCAACTGCCTGTGCTCTGAACACTTCTCGTACTCCTAGTATTAGCGAAATTGAGGATCTGTCTCAAATGCTTGTAACTGACACCAATATTGCAGAGGTAGCAGCTATCTCAGACCGACAAACCGTGACTTGTTGGAATTGTGACCAGCCAGGACACTATTATCAGGATTGTCTACAAGAACGAAAACAGATATTCTGTTACGGGTGTGGACGTAAAAACGTATTCAAGCCAAACTGTAGACAATGTCTGCAGAAAAACTTGAAGCTAGCCGGGAATCACAACACCTCTTCTTGACCAAGTATGACATCCAGGCTGGCCACAGCGCCAAAAACTCCAGAGCAATCGCGGAACAGGGAAGCCAATCCGATCAACTAATAGCACTATCGATTTTCGTGCTCCCGTTTCCACCTGTAGGAAGCCCACGACACTACTAGACACTTCTTTGGAAGAGTCTTTAATTTTCGACGTCCCGATAAAACCGACAGCACTTCCAGCTGGAAATGTTACTGAGCAGGAGATTCGGCCTCCTGTTGTTTCTGTATTAAAACGGCCACCAAGCTCTGTTATGACAAGTTGGCGTGAGTCTGTTTTATACCCGCTGTCGCCTTATCATACGCGTCTGCAAAACTACAATGCAGCACGAGACCGTATTTTCTCCTCAGTAGTGGAGCTAGCGGCAATTATGTATCCTGACCTGGACCTTGGAAAGAGAAAGAAGCGATCGACCTTTCGTTGGCGGGACACTGTCGACGAATGAAAGAAGAAAGAAAGAAATTGACACATATTTCCCAGACGACATTCGACCGTATGCCGAAGAAAGACCGCTCGGGCGATCCGAGACTGGGTTACTTGATACTGGTGCCACTGTCAGTATCCTAGGCCAAGGAGCCCTAGAGAAGCTTGCAGAAGCAGAGGTTGAATGGAAGAGGTATCGGACACAGGTACAAGTAGCAATGACGACTGCTCATGGTCATGTGGACTTGGACATCACTTTCCGTGGTAAGACCCAAAACGTGCGTCTTTACATGGTTCCTGGGTTCACACAGGCACTATATCTAGGAAAAGACTTCTGGCTCCAATTGTCCTGGGCATAGTTGCAGAAGTGACAGTAAGTCTAATAGCTACCCGTGACACCGACTGTCATATTCTTCCTGCTATAGATCAACAACGTATAGAAGCTACTAAACAGCTTTTTCCTTCTTTCGCCTCCTTAGGCTTGGGAAAAAAATCTTTGGTCGCTCACAGGATCGAGACGAATGACGCAACTCCAATAAATCAACGTTTTTATCCGATATCACCGGCAGTACAGAATTTGATGGATGCTGAACTAAGACTAATGCTATCGCTGGGTGTGATAGAGGTGAGCCAGAGTCCTTGGAGCTCTTCAGTGGTACTGGTGAGGAAGCGTGGGAAGGTTCGGCTTTGTTTTGACGCCAGGCAAGTCAACTCTCTCAAGAAGGACGTTTATCCGCTGCCGCAGATAGATGCGCTTCTGAGTCGACTTCCTCCGGCAAACTACATCACAAGCCTGGAGCTCAAAGACGCTTTTTGGGAGATCCCACTAGACACTAAGTCCAGAGAGAAGACCGCATTTACAGTACCCGGTCATCCTCTCTATCAGTACACCGTGATGCCATTCGGCCTTTGCAATGCTCCACAAACTGTGGGCCGCCTCATGGATAATGTCATTTGATTCGATCTTCGTGGGAATGTCCTCGTCTATTTGGAAGATTTATTGATTCTGTCATTAGACTTTGACTCTCATCTCACACTGCTGGCCCGTGTACCAGATTGTTTGAGGAAAGCTGGCCTCACTATCGACGTTGAGAAGAGTAAGTTTTGCATTAAGGAGACTAAATACTTGGGTTATATTGTCGGGAAAGAATGAACCAGAACTGACCCAAATAAGATCTCAGCCATAGTTGACTATCCGTCACCTAAAACTGTACGGCAAGCTCGGTGCCTATTAGGTATGGCAGGATGGTACCGACGATTCATTCCGAACTATTCTGATATAACTGCCTCCATCACAGACACGCTGAAGAATCCTAGTCAGTTCCTATGGACACCCGAAGCCCAGACGTCTCTGAAATCGTTGAAGCAAAAACTTACCTCTGCTCCGTTGTTAGTGAGCCCAGATTTGACCAGACCGTTCGTTATACAGTGTGATGCGAGCCAACAAGGTATTGGTGGAGTGCTGATGCAACTAGATGACGATGGCCACGAGAAGCCAATAGCCTACGTCTCGAAAAAGTTGAATTCAGCACAACGCAATTACACCGTCCCAGAGCAGGAATGCTTAGCAGCCTTATTAAGGGTCCAGAAGTTCTGGCCTTCATAGTACTTATGCCGTTTAAGATAGTGACTGATCATGCGAGCTTGAAATGACTTATGTCTCAGAAGGACATCAGCGGTAGACTTGCTCGGTAGAGTTTTAAGCTTCAAGGTTTCACTTCACCATTGAGCACCGAAAAGGAAGCCTGAACGTCGTTACTGATTCACTGTCACGAACTCTTTGTGACAGCTTAACAACACCTGAAGATCGTGGCCTGGAAGTTGACCTTAGTTCTCCATATTTCAACTCGTTGGAATATGAGGAGCTGAGGCATAAGGGTAAGTCAGCTTCTGGTAAACTACCAGATCTTTGCGTCAGGGATGGCTTCGCTTATATTCGAGCTGTTCCGAGAACAGGTGATCCGATTCAGGAGGAAAAAGCTTGGAAGCTTTGGATTCCACGAGGGCTTGTCTACGACGTTATTTCAAGAGCGCATCATCCGCCACTAGCTTCTCACGGAGGTATAGGGAAAACAGTGAAATGATTAAGGAGAAACCTGTACTGGCCACGAATGACATTTGATGTCAGAAACTACGTAGGCGCTTGTGACGTGTGTAAAGAAACCAAGGCCCCCAATACTATTATTAGACAACCTATGGGAGTCCAGTCTGTGACAGAAAGACCATGGCAAAGGCTGTACATCGACTTTCTAGGTCCATATCCCCGGTCAGTGGAAGGAAATATCTGCATATTGATAGTTCTTGACCACTTTTCTAAGTTCCGATTCTCAAACCTATGAGAAAGGCATCTACTCTCAATGTGTGTCAGTTCGTCGAGACTGAAGTATTTCACGTGTTCGGAGTTCCGAAAACGATAGTCTCTGACAATGGAGTCCAGTTTTGCTCAATTCAATTCGCCAGATTAATGGACATGTCGTGAAACACTTGCGAACGGCAGTTTACTCACCGCAAGCAAACGCCTTAGAGCGAGTTAACAGGTCTCTATTTCTGGGATTAGAGCATACATCCGGAAGGAGCATACCAAGTGGGATGAGATGTTAAGCCATATAGCCAGCTCCTTTACGAGCTCTTTCCACCAAGAAACTGGCTTCTCTCCCTACCGAACACTCTTCCGTCAACAGATGATTGATCATACAAGCTATTCCATCCTTAGGAGCCTCGGCACTCTTAATGAGCCTCTGAGAGTAGATGCTGAAGACAAATTGAGATCGATCCGTGCGAAAGTGCAGGAGAACTAAAACTACGCATTCGAACAGGGTTAAAAGGCTTACAATATCACAGCGAAGCCTGTTAATTTCAAAGTAGTGCTAAACTAGGTTGTAAATTTGTAAAGTGTCGAATTAAGTCAACGAAAGGAAACTCCTTTTATAGCTTGAGGATCTGCAGGGGAGAGCGTTAGGAGTCTATCACGCCAAGGACATCAGGCCGTGATACCAATATTTTCGCACATGTCATCTATCTATTGCAACGTTTATTCCTGGTAGCCCTAATAAGGCATCCAGCCAGCTTAACTCGTATACTGCAGGATGCCAATGTGCCGATTAGGACCCTCCCAGCCTAGCGGTCGGCATACCTCTTGGACAATAGATACGTTATCCCACTTCCTCGCCTGACAATGCGTCAGAACACCTCCTATATGGTAACGCTACGGCAGAATTTGCCGTGGGAATTCCACTTGTATAACGCCTTTATGAATTTAAGGATGAAAATCAGCCTTGTCACTACCTCAAGAACGCCTTGAAGATACATCCCTGAGCAAGCGTCGGTCGGAGATCAGAGTGAGAGGTCAAGGCTGGGTGAGCTTTGCGATCAGTTGGTTAGGTTACTGACCACGGTGTTCGCTCGGCAGCTTGATGAAGGAAGACAGAGGGGAACTGACCAGCTGGATTTTTTGGGTTTCCAGCTTGTCGGTGCACCTCTGGTTCCCGACACGGAGAATGATGTCGAGGTCTGATCAAAGACCAGCGGAACTTCAGGGATGTGCCTTCGATTCGTAACCTCTCGAGCGTACCAGACTGTCTTTGACAACCCGTCCGCATGAGTCTGGCTGGAGTGATGGAACTGCTTTGATGGGTCGTGGGTTGAGTCACACAGTGGACGGCCGCAGCGATGAGGCCTATGTTTTAAGACCGGCTAGCTCAGTCGACCATTTTTCAGAGTCGGCTGGAGCACAGGTGGTCTAGACTACCCTGCCCTGTTATGTTCGTAGCGTTCTGCAGGCAGCAATATGCTACCCAACGGCTAGCAGTAGCACACAGTGTGGCCCACACGGCGAATGTGCTGTCGACGAAACTCGACCATACGTCCCAAGTCCAACTGAGACGTGGGCCCGAGAGGAAAACGTTGTGAAAACGAAGAAGAAGATTGAAGTTTATTTTAAAATCAGAAAAAAGTATAATCATCTGAAGACAGATGAAAAATATTGAAAGACGTGAAGACTCGCATTGTATTTATTGGATCAGCCCACAACCTAATTGGATCCAAATTGATACGATAACCTCATTTGAGAAATCAATTGGGCGATGCAGTTCTAATTTGAAAACACGCGAGAGCCACGAATCAAGAAGGAGGATAACTGTTTTCCCTGTGATTAATCTTCATGGAGATACTATTCTGCCACGGCAAATAAACTCCTGATACTAGATCGAAACAGCATCACAATACATAACTTCCGGCTAGAGATGCGGTTCAGAAAAGTAGTTGCAATTCTGTCTTAGAATTTACGTAGTACCTAAATTATCATTGAAATTATTGTAATTCTCAATTATACGTGCTCAGGGCAATTTTAGAGCAAAATCGTGCATGCTCAACGACTCAAAAAACAAAAAAAGAATCAAACAGAAAAAAACAAAGAAAAATCCCACCCAAACTAGTTTCATAAATTCTTTCCACAGCTAGATTAAAAGACATTGCAGGACAGCATGGAGGCGCCTCTACGGTGGATGCAATTATCAGGATAAAAGAAAAAGGAAAATCACGTAAGTCGTTTTGTGATCTATTTTAATAAATTTTTGTAATCTAGAGCCTGAAGACTAGCTCAGTAAAATCAATTTTCCTAAAATTAGTTAAAATAAATCTAAAATGAAATCATTTTCTTAAAAGAGTATGAAATGTACTGCCCGTAGTCTGAGCTTACATGCAATAAATGAATAATGTGGTGAGAATTGATGCCACTGGTATAAAGTTAGTGGTTTTAATTGTATGTCTACAAATTATACACTTCACTTATAAACTAGAGCTTTAATACTCGATAAATGTAAAATACTAATAGCTCACTTTATCAAATTTCAATATACGGAAAATATAAGATATATATAAAATATAATAATGTTGTTGCAATAAACTTTGTACTCACCTGATCTATGTTTGGCAGTTGATTGACTTGATTTTAATAACTTTAATTGAGGTTGGGATTGGGATATTCTTTATTCTGGTCGATACCCAGAATAAAGTGAGGTGAGTAGTTCTTACTGCAGTCGAAACCCACAGAATCTTTATTGCAGTCGTTTCCCACAACAAAGTGTTTTATTAGTAATTTTCTTATTACAGTCGTTACCCGTAATAAGAATCTTTATTGTAGTCGTTACCCACAATAAAGTGTTTTGTTAGTACTTTTCTTATTACAGTCGTTACCCGTAATAAGAATCTTTATTGTAGTCCTTACCCACAATAAAGTGTTTTGTTAGTAATTGTCTTAGTACAGTCGTTACCCGTAATAAGAATCTTTATTGTAGTCGTTACCCACAATAAAGTATTTAATGTTATTAGTTTTCTAATTACAGTCGTTACCCGTAATAAGAATCTTTATTGTAGTCGCTACCCACAATAAAGTGTTTAGTGTTAGTAAAATTTCTTATTACAGTCGTTACCCGTAATAAGAATCTTTATTATAGTCGTTACCCACAATAAAGTGTTAGTAAAATTTCTTATCACAGTCGTTACCCGTAATAAGAATCTTTATTGTAGTCGCTACCCACAATAAAGTGTATAGTATTAGTAAAATTTCTTATTACAGTCGTTACCCGTAATAAGAATCTTTATTGTAGTCGCTACCCACAATAAAGTGTATAGCATTAGTAAAATTTCTTATCACAGTCGTTACCAGTAATAAGAATCTTTATTTAGTCGCTATCCAAATAAATCTCCTAATCTAGTCGCAACCCAGAATAAGAAAAATTTATTTCAATTGTCAACCAAACAAAGTGTTAGACTGTTAATAAAAATTCACAACACTAGGAAATACCACCAAGAAAAATTATCAAGTCACTCACTCCACTGCCAAACTGAAAGAGAGCTCGAGTCAAGTTAAATTGCTGTTTATATAGCCCTTGCTTGCACACGACACCAATGATGGAGTAGCAGAGGCGCATGATCACAAGAATTCGCCGTGCATCTGTAATTTTACGGTACTAGAGATAAAATATGCATAGCAACGAACAAAAATGCATAGCAACAAGGAATTTAAAGCAACCCATGCTGCTGTGTTAAATTGAATTCTGTATATTTGCAAAAAATGTTATCTCTATCACGTAGAGAAGAAGTTCCCGTTCGATAGTACTTATAATGATGATAGAGTTGCAAATTGATCTGCTTGATCTGATTGTATTTGTGCCATGCATTATATGCTACATGACAACACATGCTTTGGTTAGATGTTGTACCTATTTTTGGGAAAATTTGTAATTAGATTGAATTTGTTTTGCTTTTTTCAGCAATTGTTTTTAGCACGAATCTAATTGCTTCAATCATATGATAACAATTTTAATTTGATCTACTCAAGGAGGCTATATTGTTGTATTGTATTTGTGCAATGTGCTATGTAGATGACAAATACATGGCTTTGTTTTGAGAATGTTTTCCCTTTAAAAGTAATCGGTAAAAACAAAAATATATTCGAACCGATTTGGTTCGAACAGAGTAAAACAGATCTAGTATGAAGTCACTTTCTAAAATTAGTTAAAATAAATCTAAAATGAAATCATTTTCTTAAAAGATTAAAATAAATCTGACATGAAGTTCATTTCTAAAAATAGTTAAAAATAAATCGGACATAAACCAAGAATAATTGATAAAGTAGGGATACTAATTTTAAACGTCTCTGCCTAGCTATGCCTATCATACGGTGTGTCAAACACATCTCACATAGTAAGTTAACGTAATGATCATTTAAGTTAAAAGGTGGAAAGGGTATGAGAAACCCAATTCATTCTGGTTCACGATTTTCTGTTTTGCCAAGTCAATGTGCACTCCCTGTCATTACCCTCGAGCGTTGAGGTGTGTTATTTTGCATTAGAGGCTCATAGGGTCATAGGCCTGAAGCTGAAGTATGTACTGAGGATATGTGAATTTTCCTAAGAATGTTGTAATCAATGTCTAATAGTAGCGAATGCCTAAGTTGAAAACTTTCCTGAGAAGTAGGGCCGCATAATTTTCCCTGAGTAATTTTTAGAAGTAGATAAGTTTTTGCCACTTGATATTACATAAGATGGAATAAATGTGCTCAATTATAACGTGATGGAACCCTAAAGTTATTTCTTTTCACCTCCTACTCTCCTGGAGCCCCCTTAGCTTGGAGGTCGACTAGGTTCGCTACTGCTCTCCTTTTCAGGTCATCATAGGGATACTGTGTCATCTCGCCCACAGTATCGCAGGGTGGTTGGGGCAACGGCGATGAAAGCAGAACATCTGCGCTTCTAATTAAGTAAGTGGTAAGTAGTGTAAAAGTCCCTTCCGGACTGGGTGTGTGCGACGGCCTTTGGTTTGTAGGCACGCATTTTTTTGTATATGGCTGGTGGCACAGCGGTAGGTTTTCGTGGAACCTCCACACACTCTTCGTCCATATCCGAGGCGAGCAGGCGTGCTGCCCTGCACTCAACGCTGTCCACCGAGTGATCTGTCAGCTCATGCTGGCAGTCTGGACTTCACGTCCAAGTCATTCACTCGACATAGTACCATAACAAGATTACCAGGTATTAAGTTACATAGGTCAGTTCGGAATAATTGTTTGAAGTAATTAGTGTTAAAGAAAGTATTATAAATGTGTTAAAGAAATTCGAGCGTTGTTTTTATTGAAGAGTCTTAGTGATCGTGATTAATTATTTGATTGCTTTGGGACAAGACACAACAATTTGGGTCTTAACGTAGACAAATGTAAGAGCATAACTTTCTCTAGAAAACGTGACAAAATCTTATTCCACTATATAATTAACGATATTTCTTTATCATATGTCAAAGAAATGGAAGATTTGGGAGTTACTTTATCTTCGCTCCCCATTTGAACCTTATTACTGCTAAAGCTTATCGTCTTCTAGGTTTCATTTTTAGGGTATGTAAATCTTTCAAATCAAGCGCCTCTCTTATTTCTCTATATAATTCATTGATGAGAAGCACTCTAGAGTGCGCGTGTCTAATTTGGAGCCTCTTTTACACTTGCTATAATAATCTACTCGAATCTGTCCAGAGAAAATTCACCAGATTATTATTGTATAAGTTAGAACATAATGAGTTAGATTAAAATGCGAGATTAACTCAATTCGACGTCTTATCTTTGGAGCGTCAATGTGTTTTTCTTGATATCGTATTTTTGTATTAATTTCTTAATGGTAATGTGCACTGTCCTGACTTGCATTCCAGAATTGGTATTAGTATTCCCTCAAGATACGCAAGACAATATACTCCTTTTAGATTGCCATTTTCAAGGACAAACCGGCGGGAAAAATCACCATTATATGGAATTCAGAAGGCAAACAATATAAATTTCTGTGATATCGATATTTTCAGTTCTGGCCCTCTGACGTTTAAAGGACTAATTTTGAATGAGATTGCTCCCTGATCCTAAAGTTATAATTTATTTATTTCAATATGTTTGCTTTTTTTTTGCTTTGCTTTGCCTTGCCCTTTTTTCTCTTTGTCCATTAACTCTTTTTAACTTCCTTTTGCCGTATTTACGTTGTTTGCATCTGTTTAGCTCTTATTTTTTATTTTTTTGGTTTATAATGTTATCTTTGAATTTTTTTTTCTGAATTATATTTTTATTTTCTTAGTTTGTGATTACTTAGCAGTTTAGTATTTTGTAGCTTTTTAGTTGTATTTTGTTTTTTCTCTTTTTTAAAAGAATTCTTAAATTTTTTCCCGTACTCATATATTATTTAGCTTGAATTTTGGTTTTTGCTTCTCTGCTTTTTTTATTTTGTAATTTCTCTTATGTAACTTACTTTTATGGTAGTACCTTAGTGGACTTGTCTGTGTACTATCTTATTAACTAAAAAATAAATAAATAAATAGATGACGTGGATACATGCAATTTCCGCTAGTACAAATGGATGGATGAAATGAATAACTAGATGAATTGAAGGATTACTGGAAGTATGAAGTGGCTCTATGAATTAGATGGCTAAATGGAATGAATGGAGGAAAGAAATGATAGGTGATGGGCTTGGAGTGACAGGGGAAGCGAGAAAAGTTTTGGATCGATTTTTGATCGGCATCACGCAGCTGATGCAAAAATTCACTCCAACTTTTAAAACCTAATTCAAAATAAAAAGAGTAAATATGTTAGAAAATAAAAGATATGTTATTGACAGTTTTGCCAATTTCGTTATTGACAAATCAAAGCTATGTACAATTTTAAGATGGCTTCTTTTTTAAAAATTAAATAAAATGTTATTTTTACTACGTTAACTTATTCGTAATACGATTTACTACAATAGATGTCTTTTACAATTTTTCATAACTATAGCTGAATTTGAGTCTTTTCCGTATGATTTGAAGCCGAATTTGTCATTATCCCGGGGTTTGCTTGGCTAAATTTATATCCATATGTACATATGTATGCATATGAATGCTAATCCTAACCAACTTAAGGTTTATACATACCTCTAAATATTTCTAAAATATTATGTACGGGAATGCTATGAAAAAGCACTGGAATAGTGTTGATTACAAAAATATTTACGGCTATGCCTCCAAGCGCTCCAGATTGCCTCCAGATTATTTTTCACATAAACTCAAAAAATTTCGACACTAAATAAGATCTCAACAACAAGTGTTCTTTAGAAACAAATAGGATTAACCTTCACCCGTTCCGGAGAGAGCACCTCGGCCAGTTTCGAGACTTGGAGTCATTATTGAAACCGCTTTCCCTGTGCTATGCGTGTGAAAAGTGTTGCATTGTAATTACTCATATAATCATGAAACTGCAATAATTTTGGATAATGATGTCCATGTGAAATTGCTTGTATAAGTGTTCTTCTATTTAAATTTCAAACATAATATGCATAAATGTAGCCTGTCCGATGACTTCCCACAAGGAAGCGAGCATTTGAAGGAATCCGTATCATAAACTTATTGTTTCGTTTTCATTTTGAGTTTATTCGTGTTATACACATATTTCGAAAGGCAGCATGGAGCACGAAAATTAAAGAAGAAATATGTCGAAACGATATTTCCCAGCTAGTCAAGAAATCTTAGAGCAATTCGAACTATTTTTTACATAACTTTGATTAGTGAATAAAAAATTTGAAAAAATGTAAATAGAATGTCTGATGAAAGTAATAGAGCATGTCATTCTGAGAAATATTTATCTTTTATTTTCTGGAATATTTACAAGCTCCCATTCTTAATTAATTTTTAAAAGTTGCATTGAATTTGTGTTTCTACCGCGTGCCGACAAGAGTTCCACCCTTGACTTCCCTGGCATGCCCTGTCACGACCATCCTTCTCCACCATCCTTTTTTTCCATTCATTCCCCCAACCATACACTACATCTATCCTCTCATCCTTGCACTAATCCCAAAGATCCTTGAATCCCCCACCCCCTCCATCTAATATCTAATCATTCCTTTCATCCATCCATTTTTTGGAAACTTATGAAAAAAATACCGGAAAAATTGGTTTGGGTTAAAAAGTTATTAAAGAATTACGAAGTGTAAGCACTGAATTTAAAAAAATATATATATACAGTTTTGCAGATATATACGTAAATATTATATATTATTACATACCCGGGGTTGTTATGGGTTCGTTTAAGTGGTTTTCTTTTATGCATTGACCCAAGGGTTAAATTGAAATGAAAATCGTACTGCTTGAATACAAGGGAAACTCAGATGCATTCAGAAACTAAATTTTCAAAATTTTGCACAAAAAATATACCCAGAAAATTCTATATACAATTTTTTGAGTTTGGCTTAGTTCTGGAGAATTTTATATATACAGGGTGTCCCGTAAGTCGACGTCAAGGCGGAATCGGGTGATAGACCAAATCATAACAGTTACCAGAAAAATTTAAAAAAATCTAAGTCATGTATTTTTCAAATTATGTACATTTCTTTTATTTTCGAGAAAATGTATACCCTGTGATGACTTTTTAGCTCCTGTTGCTACAAATCTTTACTTTTTTTCAATTTAATTCTTCTTATGTAATCCCAAATGCTGCTTATGTAACCTGTTGCTTTAAATTCTAAGCCAACTCCTCTATCTTGGAAGAAAATGTCACATTTTGCCGAACCATAAATAGAAAATTAATACTTCATCCAACTTTAACTTACTGTACTGAAAAAAAGTGTACTACGCCAGTTTTGCAAGTAGCTTTAAAAGTTGACGCATTTAATAAGGATTCTAAAATGGTATAACACTTACTACAATATTTCTTAGAGGGTTCTCGAGGGTTTTGACACAACACTACACAAGTTTGTATACAATTGAGTTATATGGTGTGGAATTCCCGTTTTGTCAACCTGCTGGCTGCACTTGCATCGCTTTCTTCATTAAGTTCCTTTTTTTATTGCCAATTTCGCCAGAAATTTACAAATAAGTGTGGGTGAGTGACATTATTTTGGTATTTACAAAGCTATTTTTCACATAGGAATTAAATTGTTGAGTACAGTCATTGGTTAACATTTCATAAATATTAAAGTAATTTTCACGAGATTGATCAGCTTGTAATACTTTTGTTGAGTAATGAGTAGTGTTATAATTTTTTCCGGTTCTTTACAATAGTAAAGTGACAAATACTGGATAACTTCAATTGTGACATTTGCTAATTTCATCGTGTTACAAGCGATCAGAAAGGTGGTTAGTGTTGAATAATAGCTCTTTAAGGCTGAGTAATTCATTTTAAGCAAAACAAAGAAAATAAAATTGTTAAAAATATTGCGAATATGGTGTACCTGGATTGCATTAAAAAGGCGTCGTTTTTTTAATTCCAAAAGAAAGTGCGAATATACCCAATCTGGAGAAAAATTCGTCCAATCTAACCAGATTGGAATATAACCAGGAACATACCGATACCATACATATCGCAATTTCTGAATGTGATACAGAATCTGATTCATCTAACGACACAGAATATATTGAACTTATTAAAAATAAGAAAACTCTTCAGACATTCTGCTTCAAGTAGTCATTTAAAATTAAAAAACGCTTTGAAGTATGCGGGAAATATGTATTACAAAAATTTCATCGTTTAACGGCGCTACTACTTTAAAAACCAAAAGTGGTTGCTGTTCTGCCCAATGAGAACACTAAAGAAAAATATAAGTAAGGATGTGGACTGTAAATAAGAATGCCGGGGAATATTTTAAAGTCAGTGGTTTATTAGACACACACGTAGAACTTATGCACAAAATTCCAGCTAGAACCAAATTTAATAGAACTCAATTTCACTTATATTAGATACACTTTATTTGGATAACGTCACTTAACAACTAAACTTCAATTATGTACATTGATTCAATAAAGTCGCTTACTCACTAGTTTCACTTATGTCTCTTATTTCAATTTCTACACAATATACTGTCAAACCTGAGACAACTTTGAGCAATGGCACAATATATATATATATATATAAATATATAATAATCAGTATGAAATATAGTATATGATCAAGAAAAAAAAATGTACTTACCTATTTAAACTGTGGAATCAACTTTATGGCGTTGGTAAAAAGATAGTTAGTGGTTATCTTGTTCTAGTAGTGTCCCGGAACAAGATACTTTGTTTCAGTCGAGACCCAAAACAAAGTTTATGTGTTAGTACTGATCTTGATCTAGTCGTTCCCCGGGACAAGATACTTTACTTCAGTCGAGACCCAAGCAAATTTGTATTAGTAGTATTTATTCTAGTCGGTTCCCAGAATAAATGTCTTTATCTCAGTCGAGACCCAAGATAAAGGTTTGAGATTAGTGAGTGTTATTCTAGTCGCTACCCGGAATAACTATATTTATCTCAGTCGACACCCAAGACAAAGGTTTGAGATTAGTGAGTGTTATTCTAGTCGCTACCCAGAATAACGATCTTTATCTCAGTCGAGACCCAAGATAAAGGTATGAGTTAGTATGTGTTATTCTAGTCGATACCCAGAATAACTATCTTTATCTCAGTCGATGCCCAAGATAAAGTTATTGAGTTAGTAAAATCTATTCCAGTCGAGACCCAGAATAAATGTCGTTATCTCAGTCGCTACCCAAGATAAAGTTTTTGAGTTAGTGGAATTTATTCCAGTCGACACCCAGAATAAATATCTTTATCTCAGTCGGTACACAAGATAAAGTTATTATCTTAATAAAATTTATTCCAGTCGAGACCCAGAATAAATACCTTTATCACAGTCGCTATCAAAGATAAGTTATTAGGTTAGTAAATTTTATTCCAGTTGATACCCACAATAAATACCTTTATCTCAGTCGATACCCAAGATAAAGTTGATTTGTTAATAATTCTATTTTATTACCACTAGCCGAGTCGATTTCCAAATGATGCGCAATCTATGAAAGCTGGATGCGAAAAGAAAAAGATTAAATTTGGCCTGCGACTTATATTGCCTCTGAATTGCGCACGGCACCAACAAATTATTTTACCTTGCGCATTGCAACCAAAGTACATTGACCTTAGCAGCTGTGCGTAGGTAGCAACAGAAAAATCCGTTGACTTTAGCAGCTGTGCATAGGTCAGAAGAGTACATTGACGCTAGCAACTGTGCAAAGCAACTGCAATTTTGAGTATTTTTATTGCCGTTCCTAATTTTGCATAGCTAAAGTTATTAGGATTATAATTATACAATAAGTTACCTATTAAAATATTGCTAATTTGCTACTTTAAAGATACATTTAAATGTACAGATTACTTAATCTAATTCCATTTGATTTGCCCACTGTTATCGAAGACAAGTTACTTTCCTCTTATTGGATTGTGTCCCGGATTTGCTTATGTAGAATGTAGCCATGATGTGTTGATTGTTATCTCCACTAAAAACTGCCTTATCGATACGCTTGTAGGTAGGTATACATCGTTTCGTTCCCAACCTATTTTCAATAATTAGAAATACTTGGAATTAGAATCTTTTAAACTATTTTACTTTCAGGTGGCTATTTAATGTTGGTTTGAACAGTTGCTGAAATAAGATTAGCCGCTTTA